>MCJB01003114.1:144677-155753 GCA_002018475.1 Nicotiana obtusifolia
GGAGGAAGGTTGGAAAAAAAATTTGGAAAATGTTTTCCCTTCTCTTGATAGGGAAAATGTTTTCCTACAGTTGGAGAAAAATATTTTTTAAAATATTTAAACCAACCAATATGGTATAAACATATAATTTTTGACCCTCCCCGAAATTTTTAAACCTTTTAGTGCTTAGATGTTTCCTTTAGTTCTAATATTGTTACTTTGCTTATTTTTTATCTTTTTGCTTTAGTTTATCTTAAAATGAAAATTACAAAAATATTTTCCTTTATTAGTTACTTTTAGTTTATCTTACTTTTGATAAAATTTAAAAAAAAAAAAAAAAGGTCACATGGGTTTCAAATTATGGAGTTTTATTATGTTAGTTTAATTGTGTTAATTAGTGCTAGTTTTATTCTCTAAAAAAAAATCAAAAATAGTTTTCTTTTAATTTAGTACAGATTTAGATGCACATTGTATAAGTGGTTAGTACGTAGTATTTGGCTTTTCTCTGAACTTCTCCTTAGCGTCATTTAATCTCTTACACTATATCATTCTATTCATCATTTTATAATATATTATATTGTATTGTATCGTTTTATAAATACAATATTTGAATAGAATTTTACTGGTGTTAAATAACATTTTTGTTGTTTGGTTGATTGCATCGTACTGTACTGTAACTAATAAGTTCACTAAAATACCCCAATTGCTTTAAATAAAATTTATCAAGAATTACACATAAAAATAATTTAAGAAGCCTCTTTCTATTAATTTATCACTAATTAGGTAGCTTGGAAACAAGAGGAAAAACCAGGAAAAAAAAGGTTAACTAATATTAGCAAAAACAAAAATAAAATTAAAACGATGGAAAGAGATAAAAAATCGAACGGAGACTTGGATAAAAAGAACGGGGTAAACTAACTCTAGAAAAGATGGAAGAAGACAAAGTAGGTCAATAGGTTGGAGATTTGATATTAAAATAAAAAAAATTAAATGATAAAATAGAATTATGGAGTGATAAATAAGAGCATAATTGAAAAAGAAAATAGGAAACGATTCCACTATACCAAATCGGTTGTTTCATAAAATAGGGCTTTTGGTTGTTCCAGAATAATACATTTAACAATATGGTACTATCAATTTAAAATAAACAATTAAAATAAATATTATTTTAAAATAACAATACAATACGATATAATAGATAACAACCATCCAAACAAGCTGTTAAGTACTATTTTAATGTGTAAAGTAGATATGTTATTTTCATTTAAATTAATTAACTAGTTGTATTTTGATATCTCAGTTTCCTTAAGTTAATTCAAGAGAAAAAGGTCACATTAGCCTTCTTGTCTTTTTCTACAACAAACTTGGCCCCACACTTGGGTAGCAATTTAGGCCGTTCTTTTTCTTAGTCTATTTTGAGGTAAGAAGTCGATCCCTAGTTATTATTATTTTATTCGAAGAATGCTTCGAAGTACATATAAATGAAGGTCGAAGACTCGACTATGGGAGGAAGCATAGAATATAATTTTAGTCTTTTTATTTTATTTTTTCTTTTTTTATTTTCTTTTATTTAGATAGGGATAACCTCGAATCTCTTATGTGTTTATTTTTTTTTATGTGTTTTTGCTTCAGTTCGCGTATTTTCTAAAGCCAACTAGATCAAGTAGGTAACTGTACTAGTTACGGTATTCGTGGAATGCCTAGCACCTTCTCCACGGGTCAAATAAATCCCTTTATTTAGAATTTCTGGGTAAACTAGTTTTGGAAGTCAAATGTGTTTTCAAAAAGGAAAAAATCATTTTTGTTAAAAATGACAACTTGACACACCGAAATCAAATGTCAAGTGGCGAATCTGAAAATCCTTTAAAGCATAATTTTTGTCACTTTCAAATTGAAAACCCTTTCGAACTTTAAAAATCACTTTTATCTATTTTAAAGAGGGTTAAGGTAAAAAAAAAAAAAAAAAGAATGTGACAATAAAAAAATTAAAAAATATTCGTACCAAACACACCCTTAGAATCTAAACTTTATCATGAGTTAAATCTTTATGTCCTTACAACTAAATTTATTGTACTTTTGAATTACTGTTTTACGAAGTTATTTTGAAATTTACGGATAATTATTTTATAAATCATTTGATACTTTTTATTTTATTGGTATATAGAAGGTAAACTAATTGAGAAATAACGTGTTTTTTAATGTCGAGTTGCGACGTTCATGTATAAAAACAAGGTTTTGGAATTAGTTATTCATTTTATGATAAGTCCTAAAGCTATTAATATGGATGCCTATAGTGTACGTATTATCCTTTCCAGATAGAATTTCTAAAGACTTAAGACTTAATTATCTAAATTAAAGTTTTGTGTGTCAAAGACGGAAAGTATATATAGGGAATAATTATATATACTTTAGATAACCATTGTCCCCAGGATCGACGTTGCATTATATCGGGCACATGACAGGGTTAGTAGGGGCGGATCCCGTACTTGACACTTAGTTCATCCGAATCTAATATTTTCGATGAAAATATAATCTTTTAAAAAAGTCAAAGAAAAATTAACATATATGATATAAATTATATAATTTTAAATATAATAAGTTCAATCGCAAAAATTTTGAAGATCGAACTATACATCAAATTAAAATTTTGAATTCGTCTTAACAAGTTAGCGAGTAGGTAACATTAATCAATTAATTATGTTGAATTAGTATCAATATAATGATGATTATATTTCGGAGAGAAACGGTTGGATATATCGATGTCTATATAAAAAATAAAAAAAATCATTTTGAAGAAATTTAGGACGCTGGACCAAACAATTTTGTGGAATTGAACGTGTTGCATGTCATTATGTTAGGTAAGTACGTAGGATCATTATTCTATTACATCGATATGATTTATGATCATGCTACTACAGCTTATTTACGTGTCCGTACATGTAAATAAGTTCTTTGAAAACGTAACATCGAAACACACACACACACACACACATATATATATATATATATATATATATATATATATATATATATATATATATATATATTAAATGGTATCATTAATTAGAGGTTTCGGATTCAAGTCTTATGTATCAATCCACCTTTAGTATGGAGCAATTTACTCTCGAAATGAAAATTTTCAATGCAAATTCGGATTAGCGGACTCCAAAGGGAATATGAGCATCGGATAGAAAAACCAAAAGAAAAACGTAACATCAAAATACACACACACACACACACACACACACACACACACACATATATATATATATATATATATATAAAATGATATCATTAATCAGAGGTTTCAGATTCAAGTCTTATGTATCAATCCACCTTTAGTATGGAGCAATTTACCCTTGAAATGAAAATTTTCAATGCGAATTCGGATTAGCGGACTCCAAAGCGAATATGAGCACCTGATAGAAATCCAAAAAAAAAACGATATTAACAGGACCTAATCTACCCTGAATCTACCCTTCATGGATGACCGAGTTGGTTACCCAAATGGAAGGTCTAGGGTTTGAAACCCACTTGCATACCTCCTCAGTCGAGCCATCATACGGGTCTTACCTTGTGCGATTTACCCTCCTATATTATTTGCGGGCTATTACGTATACAAGAGCGAGTTAGTCTCATGTTTCACGTTTTATGATCCAACTACCATTCCCGAATTGTCAACTTTCATTTAAACCAGAAAATGGGGAAAAGATGGGGGGGACTACTGAGGCACTGACTAATAAAACAAATATTTCTTAGCTTTTCACTCCAGGATGAAGCCAACGATTTAAAATATTAAAAAATCGTGAAAATTCCTTTTAGAAAATCTAATTTATTTCACATATTTTTTGTACAATTGTTCAAACATATAGTCGAAATATATACCTGCTTATTAACATCGTATATTGCTCTTAAGAAGCTAAAGTTATAATTATATACAAAACCCATCGAAGTCCTATTCTGTGTATATTCAGGAACAGGGCTATCAAATGGTCGACTGTGAAACTCTTCAAAGTTAAAAGATAGTATACTATTACGATGCCCTCGATCGGCGATCGTTCAATGGACTACTTTTCCGATATCTGTCACATGAAGAAGCTCAGCAATTATCCTATTTATACGTACACACTCATATTTATAATAATAATTATATACAAAACCCATCGAAGTCCTATTCTGTGTATATTCGAAAACAGGACTATCAAATGGTCGACTTCGAAACCCATCAAAATTAAAAAATAGTATACTATTATGATGCCTTCGATCGGCGATCGTTCAACGGACTACTTTTGCGATATCTGTCACATGAAAAAGCTCAGCGATTATCCTATTTATACGTACACACTCATATTTTAATTAGATTATACGTTATATTGAGTAAACACATGCCATTTTTGAAAATTGTGTACTCGTCTTTACCATTGATCTTACAACTAAAAAAGGGGACAAGAGGACATAAAAAAGTGTGAGGATCAATGGACATTAGAGACTCAAGAAATTACATGGACATTAGAGAATTCAACGTGTGGTAATTACCATAAACGATAAAATTCTACAAATTTTTTATGAGAAATCTATTTGATATTCTCATCATATTGGTAATTTATTTGAGCAATTAGAAGTAAGATTAACTTAATTTTAATTTCACTCATATGGTCACTCAACTATCCGAAATTATCTACTAAAGTCATCTTTTTTTCGTTTTCAACATCAAAGTTACTTAACTATGTCTATAGCACTCAGAAGGTCACTCAACTAGATTTATCAAACTTTTGATCGTTAAATACCTATTTTATCCTCCAAA
Source organism: Nicotiana obtusifolia (assembly GCA_002018475.1). Classification (NCBI taxonomy): domain Eukaryota; kingdom Viridiplantae; phylum Streptophyta; class Magnoliopsida; order Solanales; family Solanaceae; genus Nicotiana; species Nicotiana obtusifolia. Next base: position 149,461 of record MCJB01003114.1, read on the forward strand.
TTATCAACTTTTATCTTCTATTTTTTTTTTTTTTGCTTTTTAATATTATGATTTTTTTCTCTTTTTGATCAACATTATGGACTTACCTATAGAACAAAAAAATTTTATTTTAAAAAATCTAGCATAATAATACCGAAATAATAATATAATTAAACATAATATTCAAGAATATCTAATATATATTACATAAATACCTTTACTTTAAATAATTATTTTCTATGGTACGTGCATGGAATATATATTTTAAATATTTTATTTTATTTTATTCTCAATTGTGTAAATAAATCTTTGAGTTTATATTTGTTATTATCAAAACTATTATTACGAATATCATGTTCTAATTAACTTCTACTATGCTTAATATTTTATTATTCCAACATTATATATGCTTAAATACTTTTTTATTTTTTAATTTATAGATAATATTTATTAATTCTAAGGTAAGTCCATAATATAAATTAAAAAGAAAAAAAATTATTATATTAAAAAGCTAAAAAAAAGAAAAGAAAGATAAAAGTTGATAATTTAGAGGGTAAAATAGGCATTTGGTGATCAAAACTTTGGGTAATCTAGTTGAGTGACCTTCTAAGTGCTATAGGGATAGTTAAGTGACTTTGTTGTTACAAACGAAAGAAAGATGATTTTGGTAGATTATTTCGAAAGTTGAGTGATCATCTGAGTAATGAACTTTGCTATTTGCTGCAAGTTCAGTCGCCACCAAAGCGTCGACTACCCCGAGTCGTCACAAATAACATTCAGTTATGAAAATATTTGACTCAGCATTAGTTGAGGCTCGTGAAATTAGATAGATATTAGAGTGTCGCGAATGTATATCGAAAATAATAAAAAATAAAAAATAACCTCAAAAGGTGGCAATTAGCATTAACGACAACATCGAGTAGTATGCTCTATTATTTGCCTTGTTTTAGTTTTAATATAATATAAAAAATTATATGCGTGGTGGTTAATTTTTTATTAGAATCTGACAAAGTATAGAGACAAAAGTGAAATACTCATATTGCAGAACACATAAGTCTTTGGTAACGATAAAGGAAAATCCAAGATTAACACTGTACAATTTTTACAATCTATAAGTATAATATAACCGATTAATTAATTTCAACTAATCTAGATCTAGGAATAGGAATACAATAAGATTTTTTTTTTAAAATCTGACAAAGTATAGACAAGGGCAGGAAATATTCCAAATTAATCAAATTGTTTCAGAACACAGAAAAATTTGGCTACATTAAGGGGTAGTGTGGTACGAACACGAGTAATGCAGGGATTAGTAATGCAGGTATTAGTAATGCAGTGATTGTAGTGCTGTGATTATTTTTTATCAAGTGTTTGGTTCATTGTATTAAAAATTAGCTATGCAATGTATAATCTAAGCTTGTGTTTGGTTTAAAACTGTATAAAATCTTCTTTACAATTATACCCTTGAATATTAAAAATTAAAAGGGTTTGAGGGACGATTTAGTAATTTTAGGGTCTTATCCAGGTATAGTTAAACCTGGTATAAGTAATCCCTTTGTTTCTTTGGTATTAGCTAAGCCCTCCTATGAGGTATAAGTAATCCATGTATTAAGTATGCATAAATTGAATTGAGCAACCAAACATTGTATTGAACGGATTAAATTTTTATACAGAGATTATTTTACTTAGTACAGCCTACCAAACGACCCGTAAAGAAAAAGCTAAGGCGCCTAGAATCTGGATCTTGGAAATACGATATGTGTTTGCGTAATTTGAGTGTCGCTTTTGTTAAATAAATAAATAAATAACATGCATTTTCGTTGTTTGAATTTATATATATATATATATATATATATATATATATAACCGTTTATAATAAGTGGAAATAGTAACCTTAAAATAAAATAGATGACCAACTAAAATATGTTATTATATATTGTGTGAAAAATATTTAATACTTTGAATACTTCATATGTTAAAAGAAACTGGATATGGGTCTAATATTAGTTAATTTCAAAAGTTAGATCATAAGATAGAGATTATCCAAAATAATATTATAAAAAGACAATAATTTATTTTCTCAACCAATTTAATACACTTAACAATCATAACTAGGAGGTATATTCATAACTCAGAAGTAAACAGTATAGTTGCGTATCAAGAGTTGTAGTGACGTGATTGAGATCTCTTCAATCTTAACTAGAAGAGTAGAAGAATGAAAAACAAAACTATAAGGGGCATTCTATTTGAATACTGATCTATTCGAGGCGAATCTGAATTAATTAGATTTCATGCATTAAATAGTGATAAATAATTTATTCGGAATAATTAAGTAATAAATTATGGTAGAAATACATATAGACTTAGTCATGCTTTTTCCCATATTTCCCATTTATTTGACAGTGACAGTGGCGGATCAAGGATTTTAAGGTCGTGGGTGCTCACTCAGTGGCCATATAAAAAAAATTAGTTCATGCAAGAATCAATTCCTTATCACTTCATATTTGTGCACTCTATTCTCACCTCTTAACCAAAGCACCCAAAAGACTTTTTGTTTAATGAGTGCTTGCTAGTTCTTTATACCAGTATTCCATGTATTTTTTATATAATTATAGAGAGTTTGCGTCGGAGTTAATAGGTGCTTCAACACCCGACACGATTAACGTAAATCCGTCCCAAGACAGTGAGACTTTACCAATTAATGCACACACATTGATCAATTGATAAACCTTAAAAGGACAAAGAAAATGCAATTTGTGGACCAAATTTTAGGTTTTTGATAGGCTGAAAATTTACTTTAATTTGCCAAGATTTGTTTTTTTTGTTTGTATACCATATTTACTCTTTTTTAAGTCTAATATTTTTAGCCAAGCAGAACCCTGTTTGGACAAAAAATGATCATCAATATTTTAGACGTGATGACAAAATTTACTTTGTATTTTCATGCAAAAATAAATCAAACGTGTTTGTTAGTGTTGTGCTTATAGAGTTGGAGTTAGAATTTAAACTTTATGGTTTTCGAGATTGTAATCTTTTTAAATTATTAGTATTTAAAATAATAATCTTATATATATCCAACGAATTTATTAAGACAAATATGAAATATGAATAAAAGCTATTTTGTTCAGCTGAACCCGCATGGCACACTCTGGCTCCCCCTCTGCGTCCATATAGGAAAAAACTTTAGGGAATATCTTAATTATTGATCAAATGCTACTGTTACTAAGCACCCATGCGCGTGTTGTACGTGTTATCCTTCTCAGAAAAGATCCCAAGACTTGGCATGCCTAATTATCAGAGACAAATCTATAATTTAAATTTAATAAGTTAATTTTTAATTCTTTGAAAATATGTGTTCAAAATTAATTACGTATATTACTATTTTGCAGGTTTTTACACACACACACCTAACTTTATTTATATATATATATATATATATATATATGGTGGATGCTAACCTTTCTTCTTTTATGTATCTATTCTTTTCGAACAAATTTGAGTTGGAAATTTTTATTGCATTGTACTGCCAATATGTATGATGAGTATGGATTAAATTAACTCTTATATCTTTTATTTTATTCTTGTTGGTTTATTAAGGAGCGCAATTGATTAAATTTTATTTTAAATGAGGAGCAAATTTTTTTGGCAAAACATTTAATATTTAGTTCATAATTTTACTCTGTCTTTGCTTTTTGATTAAATTCTACCTCAATTACTGTTTTAATCCTATTAATAGTTATTTATATGATTTTTAATAATTTTTTTATTATTAACGTAATATTCACATTCAACGCACGTATTCTAAATTTAAGTACATAAAGAAATCAGAAGACACATAACACGTACATATACATATTAAATTACTCTTTGAATGTTAGACATAGTATTAGGTAGCTATCTATTTCAACTACATATTCGATAAATGGACGTCGGGCCTAACTCAACCGGAAAAGCTAGCTTATGAGATTAAGATTGCCCAAGATCATATAAGGAGGCTAAAGACCTCAAATCTCACCGATGTGGGACAACTCAACACACCCCCTCACGCGCAGGCCTGCATTCTGGAACGTGGACAATATAAATGGGGGCCCAACATCGGTAACAATAATTATGATGGGCTTGATTCTGATACCATGATAAATGGACCTTGGGCCTAACTCAACCCCAAAAGCTAGCTTATGAGATGAGGATTGCCCGAGACCATATAAGGAGATCAAAGACCTCAAATCCCACCGATGTGGGGCAACTCAACACACCCACTCACGCCCACTCACGCCCAGGCCTGCACTCTGGAACGTGGACAACATAAATGGGGGACAACATCGGTAACAATAATTGGGATGAGCCTGGTTCTGATATCATGATAAATGGACCTTGGGCCTAACTCAACCCCAAAAGCTAGGTTATGAGATAAGAATTGTCCAAGACCATATAAAAAGACCAAAAACCTCAAATCCCATCGATATGGGACAACTCAACAATATTATTCTGTTGGGTCCTGAATCTCAACCACTTGCTAAGTTGCCATAGAAAAAAGATATTACAAAATTCTAAAAATCCATTTTTGGGTAGAGTTATATTGATATGGGAATTGGATCATTATTTATTAGCTGCCAAAGGTACTTGTTGTCATATCATGCTATAAATTACGTACAAGTTGGACACGAAATACTAACTAAATTATTACAAGTCTCTTAAAAGGAAAGTAGTTGTTGCAATGAAGTATGCAAAAATTCGAAAAGGAATATTGCTCAAACAAAGAAGAGTCTGGTCCGGTGTTGATTCAGGCACGGTCCATCTGTCTGCTGCTAGGTTCGAAAATAGCAAGTGCTTGAGAAGAAAAGAAGTTGTGAGGGAATATGCTCTGACTGATATCATTCGGGCAATTCCATTCTTACTGTCGTAGGAAGAAGGAAAGGATAAAAGATCCCACGAACAGGGTTAGCGTTAGAAGAGCTTTTGCAAGAAGGGCGTCGTTCTCAGATGGGCAGATGGACTAAGCTACTTTTTAAAGTATTACAAGTCATGGAATTGCTATGATCTCTTTGCACGGCGGATCTAGCATTTTGGTTACGGGTTAAATTGAATTCATAATTTTCGATACGGAGTATGAATTTATATGTAAAAAACAGCTAAAATTTCAATAAGTATTAGATTTGAACCTATAATATTAACAGTATAATGAATGTAATACTAAAAATCTTAAAAATTGAACCTATTAAATTTAAATTCTGAATCTACCTCTGACCCTTTGTTGCCACAAGTTTTAGTTACAAAGTAAGTACTGTACCATTCTTTTACCCTTATTAGATCACTTGAAAGTTATTGCAGGTACTAAGTATGCCTATCATAATATGTGTAATTAGTAATCTGCAAAATAAAATAGGTAATTTTTTTTTAGCAAGTTAAATATATTGATAGTGTTAAAAAATTTCATTACACTTACAGTATAGACAAATTATGTCGATTAGTAATTAATTTGCTAACCATCCAACTTATGTATGCATAGCATTTAAGAAAATGAAATTACTTAAAATCATTCGTAAGCTACATGGCTTGAATTTGCCAGGAAAAGAAACTAGGAAAGCATATAATCCTCTAAAAAATAGGTTGGATAATGAATTTTTTAAAAACGGGTTAAATATGGATAAGAACGATATTATCCGCTTAGAAAATAGATAATCAATGGATAACTAATGAGTTTAACTTTTATATTTGTAAAGCATCAAATTTTGGGGTTCCTCAAGTTTAGGTGACTAGGAATTTTCCCTGAAACTCTGCCCCAACCAAGTGAAACTAAGGGTCTCTGAAAGAGTTCACGATATGATCTATGGGGTGTTAACCCTCGGAGGACGGCTAAGAATGTCCATTAAAATGAGCGATGGGGTCGTTCAAGAAACCATGAATAATATGGATATTCATATTATCCGCGGGTTAAATCATTTTTTCTTCATATTAAATATGAATCGGATTGAATAATTTATCCATTTTTGTATTACCCTCTGCTCATATCTGACCTGACTTGCTCGTTTGTTACCCCTACTTGTCACCTTCATTCGCCAAAAAGTCTACATATTTATTCGCTTCCCTCGAAATATGTGTAATAATTGCCTTGTTGATTTCCAACAAATACTTGCAGTCCTGAATAATAGTCCTAAGAGAGTGACATTGTACGTCTTCCTCTTTTAAAATTATATTTATTTAAAGTAAATCTACACTTATAATCTCAAAGAATAGTTTCTTACATTTTGCGCATACTCAAAGGTCATGACAAAGGAATGAGTAGCATTATATTATTGGTTTTTCTTGGGGGG
>MCJB01003114.1:155800-218406 GCA_002018475.1 Nicotiana obtusifolia
ATGTATCTACTAAATTAAAGCCTAGACAACTCTAATGTATGAAAGAAAATGAACTATATATTCACTTTCATGTCATTGTATGGAACAGGAAAAATAAAGCAAAAATGACACCGGGTAACCATTTTAAAGGACTATTATTTAGGAATTAGTCGGTGCGTTATGAATTTTAAGTTTTTAGTTTAACTTATTAGGACAAGAATATCTTGAATGAATTTAATATTTTTTAGTTTAAAATTTTAAGATAAAATAACTATCTAAATAGCATCCCAAAAAATAGTTATTTGTGTACTTGTCCAAAAAATAAAAAAAATTTAAAGCTCAACATCAGTAATATCAAGAAATTAAAGCCATTGTCCCATGGTTCATGTCCCATGTTAATTCCAACCACCCTTTTCATTGTCAACTCTCATTTTCTACACACCCTCACAAAAAGGAAAAAGAAAAAAAGATACAAAAGAAGAATAGATGGTTGAGACCACATATTTAATTTTTTAAGAAAGAAAGATAAAATCTAAAGAGATATGAACTTCAATAATAATGTAACGGAACTCTTGAGCCATACCATCGAAGGCATGTGAAAGATGTATAGAATCTTTCAAATCTTAACTAGAAGTCGCGGATTAATTAGACCAGTAACGTGTCGTTTGGTACGAACATAAGTAATGCAGGGATTAGTAATATAGGAATTAGTAATGCAGGAATTGTAGTGTTGAGATTATTTTTTATCAAGTGTTTGGTTCATTGTATTAAAATTAGCTATGCAATGTATAATCTAAGCTTGTGTTTGGTTAAAAACTGTACAAAATCTTCTTTATAATTATACCCTTGAATATTCTTCTTTCTGTATATAAAGAAATTTAAGAAAAGGGTTTGAGGGGCGTTGTAGTAATTTTAGGATCGTATCCAGGTATAGTTAATGCAGGGAGTAGTAATCCTACATTTCCTTGGTACTAGCTAAGCCCTCCTATGAGGTATAAGTAATCCATGTATTAGGTATGCATAAATTGAATTGAGCAACCAAATATTTGTATTGGACGGATTAAATTTTTATACAGCGATTATTTTACTTAGTATAGCCTACCAAACGACCCCTAAGTGTCTCAGAAATAAAAGATTTCTAGTAAGGAACGATTCTCCGTTTTAGCGGACCTCACATAATATGAATCTAAATTAATCAGGTCAATATGTTCCACAAACTAGATGATTAAATAACACACACACACAAAAAAAAAAAAAAAAAAAAAAAAATAGTCATACTCCAATTTATGACTCAACTACTTGACTTGACAAATGAAGCCCTAAAACATGGATGCTTGAGATTGTATCATATCAAGGAAAGGTCAGCAATCTTTTTTATTTTTTATTTTTTATTTTTCATTCGGTGTCCCATTCGTTTTAGAATCCCGATTTATTCAGATTAGTGGCGCATAAAATTCATTAAACGGGAAAGTGCTTCCAATTAAAAAAAAATATTTTCAAAACTCGAACTAGAGACCACTAATAGAGAACGGAGGAATCCATCCTTTCACAATCCTGATAGGATCTACTCCAACGTTTAGAAATTGGTTAATCGGTAAAGATAGATGTACTTGATGTCCCGTCCAAAAGAGAGACCCAAGTCCTAGTAGCCCTGTCAAATGATAATTCTGGTAGTGAAAGAAAGCCCATACCTAACTCGCTAAGCTTGGCGCGATCCCGTGCTATGTTATTTGATCGAGATTTGAAATATCCTTCCTCACCGCCACCTTCCTTCAGAGGTAGCCGTCAATCTCATACTACTTCATCATACACACATATGAAGAATATTTTATGTGCTCAATATGATTTGTGTCATTTGACTTGCTAAAAATGTTTAGTATAACGTACATTTACTTAACAAATAATTTGAAGTGACCTAATTATGTCAATTAACGTTAGGTTTTCTTCTGTTGCTTGTCAACTCTCTTTTTAGTCTTGATGAAGTTAAATCGATTTGCCACATCGTTTATGTTACAAAGTTGGCTTTTAACGCATTGCATTAAATACAGTATATGTTAAATATAGTGTCCCATGCAACTAAGAATTCTTCCAAGAGTTTTACAGATAATGGTTAGGCTATATATATACGCGAGGTTGTGTACACAAGAGGGTCAAGGAAAATATTCCCATAATCTTTCATGGTATTTTGACATCTTGGCTAGAGATTGAGATAGAGATTACAGTAGAGTAATTATACAAGAGTACTAACTGATAGTTCTCCTAGCTTAATCATTATCTGTAAAACTTTTGGAAGAATTCTTAATTGTGTGGGACACTATATTTGACAGTATAGACAAAAGAGCATTATTTATGCAATATTTTCAAGTTATGATAATATAAACAATTACTAGTATATGGAATAAGGGTTGAGAAATTACTTCGAATCATCGAAAATATTTATGATTCTTTTCTTTTTCTTTTTTCTTTTTGTATTTGGTGAAAAAGTCCTTTCAACAATTCAGGATAATCACGTCAAAAAAATAATCTTTTAAAGGCCAGAAATCAAATTGGACTACGAATAAAAAGGGGAATCAGAAATAGCAAGATTTATAATTGGTAAATAAAAAATAGTTATATTTTCAAAAATAATCGAAATTTAACCACTTTTTAATGTAAAAATAAAATCTGAACAAAATCACACTTAAAAATCCGAAAAAACTCCAGCATAATATGTTGGAGTTCGAATTTTTTACATATGAGATTTCAGCATAATGTGATGGAATTTCATAATGTGTTGCACTTCCAACATAATATAGTGTAAGTTTATATGCAGAAACTCCATAATCCAGTATATTGTGCTGAAACTTTCTTTGTTTTAGCAAATTAACGACTATTTTTCAATGACTTTACAAATGCTCGTTATTTTTCAATTATCAATCTGAAAACTGACTAGCCCATACTATTTTATCAATAAAAAAGTTTGACATAGTTGCAATTCCTTACACTCAATTGGTTTTATGGTTCGTTGTAAAAAAAAATTTAATTTTATGGTCAATCTCCTAGAAAATATTTATTTCTTACACGTCAAAAATCCCAAACAAAATACAGAAAATTCCTGTTGAATCATGTTATTCAATTCAATTCAAACTGATGAGAGATGTTGAGGTCAGCCCACCATTTAAAGCTAAACAGCTAAGGTCTAAATAGCTATTTATAGAAAATAACTAAAAAAAATTACAAAATATATACAAATTCGGTCAAAATCTATAATTTATCTACAACATAAATACAGTAATTTTTGTACAAAATCCACTAAAAAACTACAATTTACATATAATTTATATACAATTATGTAAGTTGTAGATATTTTGTATACTGTTTCTACACTCGACATACAAAATATATATAATTTATTTTTATCTTTATTTTCAAGTTTCAATCTGAAATTCCAACCAAAACCACCTCGAACCTTCACCGAATTCTCTTTAAATTGAGGTATAAACTCCAAAGAATATTCTTAATTATTTATAATAATACCCAATCCAAACAAAAAAAACAATTTTGCAAAATCCAAATAAATTGTCATGTACAATCGAATTTCTAATATCAGTAGTTTAAGATTTTAGAAATCTGCTAGTAATTAGACCTGTAGTTAAATGTACTCAAGGTTTTCAGTTTTATGTATAAGACGCCTTCTTACTTTAGAAGCGTTATTATTTGATAAGGGTTCAATTTTAATTTTATTATGTAAAGGAAGAATTGTATATGCTAATATAATTAAGTGATAACTCCTCTAGGAAGGGTAAATAAATTTATAATATAGTATAAACAGATAAATATCCCTTGATTTTTTGACCCCGTTTATCCACTGGCAAAACTTCAGTTTAACAAGTGTTACACTCGGTTGCCTCATGGGCGACACTATTGACTTTAGAGGTCTAACCTCTAAAGTTTGCTATCGGACATAGGGGGCTAAAAAATTAAGACCATCTATTTTTAAGATTATTGAGTGCAATTTTCTGCGTAAAGGACAAAAAATAAGGAGCAGTCATAGCGGGTCGGTAACCAATGTTCCTTAGGTAGTTTCAAAATGTCCGAAAAAATTTGAGACGGTTCGGCTCCGGATGCCCGGGGCCACGCAAAAGGCGTGGACTATAGCACACGAAAATATAGATTTCGAGCTGAATTCTCGTTTTATCCAAGCCCATTTCTTTAGAGGTTCAAGGCTTTTGTCCAAAAGCCTATTATCAGTATGGGCCCCCAGCTTCATAGGAGGCCTAGCCCCAAACAAGTAAGAATCAGTGGGTGGAGCCCGTCAAAAGGGAAAAATGATAGTCGACAAAAAATCAGAAATAGTTCGATTTACAATTGCTAATTAAAATTTAATCATAATTTTAAACGTAATTGAATTTCGTCACTTTTTTATGTAAAATAATCTGAACAAAAACTTTCTTAAGAATTCAAAAAATTCTAGCATAATATGCTGGAGATCGAACGTCTTACATATGAAATTCCAACATAATGCGTTGAAATTTCAATATAATATGCTAATAATTTCTATACACGAGCCCCATAATTCAGCATATTATGTTGAAACTTTCTTGTTTCAACTAGAATATTTTTGTCTAGATTTTATCTCCGCATAAAATAATAATTATTTTTTTATGACTTTATAAATACTGACTATTTTTCAATTATCAGTCCCACAACTTTGCTAAACCCATGCAATTCGTACGATAGATTTCAATAATAAGGTTTGCCTTTGGATTTACATGTTACTTGAAGGAATTATCATCACTGCTTTTACTTTTCCTAGAAGAAAAATATAGATATCTTTCATATTTAACAGATTAATTTCTTGAAGAAAAATATTTTGACCATTAAAAATTCAAGATCCCTTTTTGATTTAAGAATTTTATTTTGGGAAAACTTATTCTCTCAATATTTTTTTTATTTTCTTTATATTACTTTTTTATATGTAAACCATTTGATCAAAAACCATATTAAGTTTTGCAATTCTTTAGTATATTTTTCTTTTGGCGTCTAATTTTATCCTTATCAATATTTGCTTGGTTAACTTCCGCATAATGTCTCCAAGTCATATTAACGTCCCACGATCTACGATCTTTTATACAATAAAAAAAACCTTGTAAATTAAAATTTAAAAGATACCTTAGCCAATATTTCTGCAAAACCAACCCACATTAAACGTAAATGTTCCTGCTCAATATTAAACCTGGCCAAATTCTCCAGTATTATCAACCCACGGTCCAACATAAATACGTGAAAAATAACACGGGCTATTTAGTTTTTGACTGATAATCGAAAAATAATTAATATTTATAAAATTATTAAAAAATAATTATAATTTTATTGAAACACGAAAAATTTTAACATAATTTATTAAATTATGCAGCTCTTGCATATAAAATATAAAATCCCAACATAATATGCAGCTCTTGCATATAAAATATAAAGTTCTTGCAACTTTGCTTATAAGATATAAAGTTCCAGCATAATATGCATATGCAGCTCTCTTCCGTATAATTTCAACATAACATTATATAATATTTGCTCCATTAGGTTGAAATCTCATATCATATTTTATTTTTACACAAAAAATTAATTAAATTTCAATTAAGTTTAAAATTATAAAAAAATTTCAATTACTAGTGATAAATCTAACTATCTTTTCTTTTTCCCATAAATACTTGTCGCAAATATTTAATTGCTGGCCATGTTATTCGGCACTGAGCCATATTTGTAATTTGACACTATGCTAATGCAAAAAAAACTAAAATATTACAAGAAAGAAGGTGCAAATACAAGAGCATTGTGCAAAAGTTTTTATTAACAAAAACTAACCAGATTAACCCTCTGATAATACAACGGAAACATAAAAATACTAACACAACAATTTGACAGGCACCTAGAATAACTGGAAAAATACCGTCTCCCATTGTAATCGCCTTCTTTGTACTCGCCTTCTTCGTATGAAGAGCGCAACCCGTGTCGCTTCCACTACATTGTCTGGAAGCGACTACATTGTCTGAAGCGACTACATTGTCTGACGATAACCTTGCTTGACCGCTTCCGTTCTGACTGAGCTGACCGTCGCCCAAAAACAAAAAAAAAAACACAACATCTGTTATCAACACTATATTATTACATCATCTTGATATATTAACCTTAATCTCTTCTACTTTAGAGTTCCTCATCTCGGTTTTTGCCAGCTATATTGTCCTTAATTTCCTTAGTTTTTTCCTTAGCAGTTTCCTTAGCTGATTCTAAATTTGAAGCTATATTTTCCTTTGCTTTTGCCAACGTTTCCTCGGCTTTGCTCTTTGCACTTTCATATCCTTCTTTTGCTTTCTCTTTAGCCCAACTTATATGTTCTTCTGTTTCTTCTTCTGCTTTCTCTCCCATTCCTTTCATTTGCTGTTTTGCTTCTTCTGCTTTTTCTGTTGCTTTTTCCTTTGCTTCTCCTGTTTTATGGTAAGCTTCTTCTGCCTTTTCTGATGCCTTGTGTTTTGCTGTTTCTGCATTTGAATATGCTTTTTCTTTTTCTTCTCCTGCTTTTGAATAAGCTTCACTTGCTTTTTCTGTTGCTTTTTGTTTTGCTGCTTCTGCTGTTTCGTATGCTTTGTTCTTTGCTTCTTCTGCTGTGTTCTTCAAATCTCCTGCCTTGTCTCCTACGTATTGTCCTGTTCCTGCATTTCATTCATATTTTGCATCCACATTTCTATAAGAAAATTGTGACAGACTGCAAAATTTGTTGCTAACCCTACTTAGTAAGGATTTAACATTAACTACTAGCGATTTAACTGACTTAGCACTTCCAATTTTGTTTTGGAGCACAGTCAAAGACAACTCCGAATCCGCTTCGTCTACGAACAAAGAAGCTATAGGTAAAGAAGCTATAAGTTATGCAACATACTGGCTCAAGATGAACGCTAGCGGCATGCTTAACGCAAACAAGTCAGACAGAAAGTGGTGTTTCTAGTGGTGGACGGGGAGTAACGTGTAAGAGGGAACAAGGGCGGGCTGGAAATGAAAACATATATTATATATAAAATCGGTTCATGCTGTTATAGAGAAATTTGTCTAAAAGCGATATTTAAGTTTCAGGATTATATTGCGTAATTAGGTAAAAAAGAATCTTTATACATATATATAACACTATATATTAGGTCAAACTATATATGTTATATATTGACTTCCTCTTTATATATTAACCCCTAATAAAAATTATAACTCCGCCACTGTCATAAATTGGAAAGTGTAAGAAAAATATTACTCTCTCAACTTATTAAACTTATGCGGGTAAAACAATTAAGTTAATACATTATAAGCTTATTAGGTAATACATAAGTTAATTACATTATAAACTATGTCAACCTTGGTTTAACTACTATAAATTGATACTCCCCCGCCGTCCCAACCCCAATCACCTTTGTAAATAATGATGCAATTCGAACTTCGAGAGTCAAAATTCTTGTCAAACCCCAATCAACTAGTAAATTATGATGCAGTTCGAACATCGAGAGTCAAAATTCTTGTCAAACCCCAATCACCATCGAGATCACCTAGTAAATTATTATGCAGTTCGAACATCGAGAGTCAAAATTCTCTGTACTAATTTTGACGACGAACACGAACATAGAATCTATGTAAACAAAATTAGATAAAAAATAATATAGGCCATAATAATTAACCTGTAGCAGTATCAGTAATCTTGTCTTTGGCATTCTTAGCAGATTCCATAGTTGAATCAGAAGCTTGTTTAGCAGTAGAATCATCATCAGTTGATTTAAAACCAAGACCTTCAGAAATCTTATCTTTAGCCCATCCTGTCCAAGAATCTGAATTTTCTTCACTTTTCTGCTCAATTTCCTCATTAGTTTCCTTACAAATCACCAAACCAGACATAGAAATAACCACAAATCCCACTAATAACAACACATAAATCAACTCCCTTATGTTTCTTGAAGCCATAATTATATTAACCAAACAAACCCTATATTTGTATGTCAAGAATACTAGATCACAGCAATGAATTGATAGTATTACACAAACAAGAAACTGATCTGGTTGAGTCTGAAATTTTGCTTCAGATATATATAAAAGAATTATGCTATAGGGTAGTGGACGAGTGGCATAATACGTGGGCACACGTGTCAGTTGTATGGCTATTGTAAAATACAGTAGTCAATATGAGTTCTCTACGTGTCATTCAATAGCTTTGTTTGTCTCTGTGTCTATCTTTACACTTAGCCCTTAGGTTTGAACACTGCTCTAGAAAAGGACCGGAGTCAGAATTTTAAAATAATGGATTTGCGATTTTAATTAAATTAAATTAATAATTTTAAGTTAATAAATAAATATATATATATAATTCGAATCAAAGCTGCTCATTTCGGTCGAATCTGCTTGATGGAATATAATGAAATAGAGCCACTTTGAAGTTCTCTTTGAAATGAGGCATGTAAGAGAGCCACTACGAAAAAGTTTCGGAAGTTACGAAGGAAGCTTCGAACTCATATTGGTCAGGGGTTGGGAACAGGAATTGAATTTTATGATATCGAATCTCTTGTTGTTTTTCAATAGTTCGATGATAAAACGGTCGGCTGTTAATCGATTTGTCGTAGGTTCGAATCCTACTTGAAAAGATTTAATTGATTATGAATTAAAGAATTCAGAATAAAAGGGCTCGCTGCCACTTTAACTTCGCCTTAGCTCTAGAATGTTTTGAAATTGTAATTTGACGTTTGAATTTAGTTAGTTGCTTTGGAAGAAAAATTTATCTGTAAAACTTTTACTACTACTGTTTAAATTTCCACATTATTATCTATCTATCAACTTATATTAATATATCATCATAATAATCTAAATCAATATATACTAGATTATGATTAGTTTGTAATATCGTACCAAATTATATCTGTCATGTTAGTAGGATGATATTCTAAAAGAAAATTCAATGTTTCGAATAAGTCTTAATTTATCAACCTTTAATTATTAATTATAGACTTACTAAAATCATATAAAAATTAAGACCCAAATGAATAAAGATTAAAAAAAAATTCATGAATGAGGTAGCAAATAAGATAATGAAATACAATATATATATATATTCCAAAAATCTAAGCAAAAAGAGATATTTTTCAATGGGATGGTTGAGATTCATTGAAAACAATATAGATGAGTCAATATACAATTTTGAGAAAGATTGGAGACCGATTTGGTATTAAAATTCGTAGTTAAAATCGAGCTCAAAATTTTTTTCCGCGATACTATGTATGAAACATGTATCACGCATATATCTTATACACAGGTATACATATGAAACACATTTGATACAAATAGGATAGATATGTGGTACACATATCTTTTTTTTCATGTTCATCTTATACTTCGAATTTTCAATTCAAACCATCTCAAAACTCCACGAAATCATTCCAACTGAGATTCCTGTACTCAATCAATTCTAATAACACTCACTCAAAAGAAAGCAAAACTTTAATTTTTTTTAGCTACAAATAACTAATTGGCTAATATTCGTAATATTTAATTAATATTAATAATACTTCATGAATTGACCAATTTTTATAATAAGCTACTTATAAATGAACGTAGTTGGCATTTTCTCATTCTAAAAAAGCACGTACTAGATTATGATTAATATGCATATTTCTATAAAGTGTAAATGGCATGGTATAACAACCCATAAGAGAATTGCCGCCTTTTCAGCCTTGTATTAAATTTGGCAAAGACAACCTAAAAAAATTAACATTATATAGTTAAATTCGAAAAAACCCTAATTTCTTATTATTCTCTCTCCCCGTATTTCTTCTTGAGAATTACTTTTGATAGGATTATAAGGTTTTGAAGTAAAAAGAAAAATAGAATTATAAAGTTTCCTTGCCGAACTTGGTTTGCATCTCAAACGAAATTAATTGCGTTCTAGTATGAGGAGAAATTGAAGATGAGAAAGAAAATTTAATAAATTTGAAGTGAAAGAAATAACTAATTATATATTAAGCGAAAATATTTTTAGGAATATTTTAGATAATTATGCATTTAAAATTCTCATAACTGTAATTACAATCCCATTTTTAAGGTTTAAAGTGAAATATTTAAGGAATATAAAAAAGTATATAATCTAATTAAGAGGTAAAAGATCGTATTAAATTGTATATAATGTAATTATTTTAAAATAATTGTAACTCTTATAAATAACTTTTCAAAATATTGTATTCCGGGTAAATTTCTCATGCGAAAATCCCTTCTATAAAGTAGGATGTTATTCAATGAAGTGGGCCTAAAAGAAGGGCAAATGGTGAGATTGAGGCTCTGGATCATTTTTAAATAAGAGCAATATAGGCCATTTTTATAAAAGAGATCCTTACAAAAATAGCCTACCAGGTTTGCAGTTTAGTGGGCCTACAAGAAGGGCAAATGGTGAGATCGAGGCTCTGGATCATTTTTAAATAAGACCAATATAGGCCATTTTTATAAAAGAGATCCTTACAAAAATAGCCTACCAGGTTTGCAGTTTAGTGGGCCAACAAGAAGGGCAAATGGTGAGATCGAGGCTCTGGATCATTTTTAAATAAGAGCAATATAGGCCATTTTTATAAAAGAGATCCTTACAAAAATAGCCTACCAGGTTTGCAGTTTAGTGGGCCTACAAGAAGGGCAAATGGTGAGATCGAGGCTCTGGATCATTTTTAAATAAGAGCAATGTAGGCCATTTTTATAAAAGAGATCCTTACAAAAATAGCCTACCAGGTTTGCAGTTTAGTCACTATTGTGTTGGTTATATGTTAAAACAGTTCGCATATGTTACACTAATTTATCTTTTTGTTAGTTTCAATTTTCTTATTCTTATTACATAAAGGAGACGTTCTGTCAATTAGACCGATGTAACGACGCCGTTTCCCTGTTTTGCTTTTGTATGGAGTCGGATACGACCGAGCACATAAGAAACACCGGTCTTGGGTTACGATTATCGGTGTAACTTGAGGTCGGTCTCTTGTAGATCGAGAACGGCATTTCGAGAAGGGAAGTTCGAGGTCAGGCGTCATCGGGATAAAGTTCGAAGCCAAGGTATTCGAAATAAGATTGTCGAGACCGGTCTAGGTAAAGCATCTTATGGTAGGTAAAGCATCTTATGGTAAAAATATCAGATTCGCATAACGGAAGGACCGAAAATCTCGTGACTTGTAAATATTTCGGCGGGAATCACGGTCCAAATCAGCAAGGACGTTGAACCCAATAATTTTAGGGATCTTTTACCCTGTAATTAGGTCATTTACCTTGTATAGGATTCTTTTCTCTTCCTATATAAAGAATTCAACCCTATTGTATACGGGATAGAAGATACGATCAATATAACTGTTAGCATACTTTGATTATTCTCTTCATAAAATATCTATTTCGTTACAGTTTATTCCGTCACAGCAAAACTACTCAACTTTGGTGGTCTGTTATTCTTTTATTCATTTAAATCAACCTTTATTTATCATTCATTCTTTAATTGTATTAGGCCAAGTCACGTGTCCTTAATATCACGTACAAATTTAATTGTTACCCGTAGTTCAAGGTAAACAGCTTTCTTCCTTCTTCCTTATAGTACATACTAGTAAGCGATAGCCCGTGCTGTGCACGAGCCCAAGCTCTAATAGATAAATTAATATAATTCAAATTAATTAATTTAACTTTGTATTCTACAGATTTGAGTATGATAAAGGAATGTAATCCCAATTTTATTCACTAAATTCAATATTTTAAACACTGGTAAAATATTCAGAAAATTATTTAAGGAGTATTTCATATGAAATAAATGCTATTTTCCAATCATAAATTTTAGATTTCAATTTTAAATATTATTTTCTTCACCCCCAATCAGATATTTTACCCTTGCAAATAATATACTACAGTAATAGTATTCTCTTTTTCTTTAAAAGAACTATAATGACATAGTATAAGGGACAAACTATCTATTTTTGTTTTATATTTTAGTTTGAAAATAATTTCTTTTCATTAATATCATAATTTATTTCTAATCGTCTAATATCATATACTTACCTAAGTATTATTTCACCTTATCTTCTTAATGTTGCTCCCAATATTTGTTTGAGGCGTTAGTTGTTAAAATGAAGTCATCTTCTTCTTCTAGTTAAGGCATAAACTTTATAAATATCTTTCCTTGCTTTGAGGAATGCCCTGTTTAATCAGAATCATCTCGTTTAAATATTTCATTTTTTCTATAATTATCTCTATTTCAGGTATTCGAAATATTTTACTAAGGCTAGAAAGAATGTCCACCAAGTTCAGATAAAGGGAATGCTTTCCCCAACCATTAAAGTAAAGGCTCGACGAAGGGAGGGAGGTGCGGCGGGGGTTAGGAGATCTAACCAAGCACGCGAAATGCGACATTGACTCGAGAAAGTCAATAAAAGAAAAGTCGTCTTCAACTCTTCGTTCTTTACTCCTTTTTGCATCGGGCTGATAATTGGATAGAATCTCCTTAAATAAAGAAAAGGGGCGTATAAATTGGGTTTAATTCTTCAAGAAGACGATATTAACCCGGATCAAAAGAAAGCTTCTTATCGAGAGCCAGATTACAGGAGAAATTTCGCGTGGCAGCCTACCTATATTTTGTCTTTTGTTCTCATTGCTTACTGTTTTTATCAGTGCCCTCTCGACACCTCTGGCAACGCGATCTTTTCTTAATTACTTCAAGGAATGGGTTTTTCCTTTTTTAATTATGACATACTTGTGTTAGGTTGCCAACTAAATCTAAATCCCAATGAAATCCTTCTTTTCCTCTTAATTCTTTTGTAAAAACTCTAAGTTTCTGCTCTGTAGATATCGAAATTTTAACGGATCAAGCTAAATCATAAATTCAAGATACTACAAGAGGACTCTTGCAATTCTAGGAATCTATTAGGGTTGTTTGGAGGCTACTCTACAAAAACCCTAATTTGGAGGCTACTCTATCCTCACCCTTGGTTACTCCTATAAAATAAGTTACATATTCCTTTGAAAAGAGCTCTCAAATTGAGGCCATCCCAAAAAGTATCCCATAAATTATCGGGATATTCAAAAAGGGATCAAGGCATAAAATAATACCGTGTTCAATAGATGTTCTTCTAGATGATCAAATACTTCAAGAAGAACATCCACGCAATGATCGACTTTTATTGAGATCAAATAATCCAGAGAGATCCGCATAATCCTACGTTTGAGAAATACGCACTAAGGCCCTCGAATTATGGAGAATAATCCAGAGGAAGAATTAAAGAAATAAACAGAATTGTACTTGCATCGTTTATCAATAAAATTATGTTTCTTCGTATTTATATTGTGGTTGGAGTTATTTTTGTATCACAAATAATTTATTGCAAATGAATTGGCATGCCTAGTGGGACTAGTTCTACCCTTCATCTCTTCCTCCTGCAAATTGGAAACTATAAATTTCAAAATCAAACTGATGTGATAGCCTTCAAAAAGATCAACAATGTTTCAACCAAGGACGTTACCGCAACCACATATTTCACTCCCTTGGAGATGACGAAAAAAGTCAAGATCTCCAACAATGGGGGCAATATCTGGGGATAAGTTCTTTTTTCCTTTATCCCAGTAAATCCTCGCAAAAGCCGCAAGCTAAAGGAGGAGATACCCAAAGAGTCTCACCATGGACGTGAAATTGCAAAGTGAAGGCACCAACTAATTCTTCACCAAAACTACTCTCGCTAAAGCTATAAAGCCGCAAGGAAATTGGCGATAATTTTAAGGAGGCCAAGTAACCTATCAAATGGATTGTCATGCTCTATTATTTAAAAATAGACTATGCTTGCGACAAGTGACAAGCATGGTCTCACTTTGCCTATTATATTTTGGTGAATTAAATAAAGGATTCCATGATATCATAGATGATGCTCAATTTAAAACTTGATAATCTTTCTGAAACTTTGGCCAACAATATGTTTATTAGGCATAGTTAGGGGTTGAAATTTTTGCAAAAGCTTCTTTAAAGACTGGATCCATCTCAAGATACAGTTCGACGCAACTTTGCATGATCAAGCACTTTTTTGAAAAGATATAAAAAATGAGTTTCTCACATGAGTACTTCAAATCTCGTCTTTATGTTTCATCAAGTCTACACACCGACAAGCCTTAAAGTAGGGGGCATTTGTAGATTCCGAAATTTTAATGGATCAAGCTAAATCCTAAATTCAAGATACTATAAGAGGACTCTTGCAGTTCTAAGTGTCTATTAGGGTTGCTTGGAGGCTACTATATCCTCACCCTAGGTTACTCATATAAAATTAGTTACATATTCCTTTGAAAAGGGCTCTCAAATTGGGGTCATCCCAAAAAGTATCTCATAAATTCTCGAGATATTCAAAAAGGGATCAAGGCATAAAATAATGTCGTGTTCAATAGATGTTCTTCTTGATGATCAAATACTTCAAGAAGAACATCCACGCAATGATTGACTTTCATTGAGATCAAATAATCCAGAGAGATCCGCATAATCCTATGTTTGAGAAATACGGCACTAAGGCCCTCGAATTATGGAGAACAATCCAGAGGAAGGATTAAAGAAATAAACAGAATTGTACCTGCATCGTTTATCAATAAAATTAAGTTTCTTCATATTTATATTGTGGTTGCAATTTATTTTTGTATCACAAATAATTTGTTGCAAACATGCTCAATTTTGATAAATTTATTAGCATAACTTAAACGTCCTTCTTTTATCTTAGTGGAGAATTTGCCTCTAATATCATTGTAAAAAAGCTAATATTTTCACCAATATTACACAAAAATTGCAATAAGTAGAATCATATAACTTGATAATACTTGTGTTTAAACTATTGAACTTTGCATGCTTATCGATCATTTCAAACTTTTTTACTATTGTGTACCTAATTCATTTGATTTTATTAAGAAAAATAAGTTTCTTTACTCCAATAAATGTCTTGTATTGCTTACACTATATTATTTTTGTATCTTGTTTTATTATTGAAGCTATATTATAATTTGCTGCCTTGCTAAAGAGTATAAAGATAGGACTAGAGAGGTACGTTGGGACCATAAATAACACATTTAACGTTTTTGAAAAATATAAAAAGCTCTCAAAGTTTAAAAAATTTACAGAAACAAATAGGTCATCTAAAGCAATAAAGTTATAACTCAGGGATATAAATAAGTGCTAGGTATGAACGCATGAAACGGGAAATTGAGATGCGACTGCAGTTCAGCCGATCTTATCTAGGGTGGTTTGGTACGAACACAAGTAATGCATGGATTAGTAATGCAGGGATTGTAGTGCTGGGATTATTTTTTATCAAGTGTTTGGTTTATTGTATTAAAAATTAATTATGTAATGTATAAGTTTGGATTTAGTAATTTTAAGTCTTATTCATGTATAGCTAATCCAGGGATTAGTAATCCCTTCCTTTCCTTGGTATTAGTTAATCCCTCATATGAGGTATAACTAATCCATGTATTAGGTAGGATTAAATTGAATTGACCAACCAAACATGGTATTAGACGAATTAAATTTTTATACGGGGATTATTTTGCTTAATACGGCCTACCAAACGACCCGTAGTGTGTAACGGCGATGAAGTTAGTACGTACAATACCTCTAAAATAGATAATATATGAAATTCCATAAATATATATATATATATATATATAAAAGCTCTTGACTCATCCACTTCTTATCCTGAAGTTCATCTTCGAACCAAAAAAGCTATGGCGTGTACTTCACTTTCACTTTCTTTTCCTCACAACGCTTGCGCCGATAACAAGCAGCTTAGCCTTCCATGCCGTACCAAATTGGTGACGTCAGCTCGGCCTCTTACAGTTGAAGCCAAGGCCACAACCAGACGGGAAGACAGAACTGCCCGACATGTTCGTATTCGCAAGAAGGTATTAAACTCAATTCTCTACAATGTATTATGTTAATCTTCTTTTTATCAATATGTGGCAATACAATCTCTTCTTTGGGGTCTTGAATTTGTACTCTATGCATTCAGAGTTGTAAAAATCCATGTCCCAGTTAGTGAATTTTGTAGTACAATGTAGCCATGTCAATTGGTTTTTTTCTTTTTGGCAAGGTTAATTTTGTTTTTACCAATATGTAGCATAGCAATTTCTTAATGGGTTCTTGAATTTTGCTCTATGCATTAAGCGTTGTACTAATCCCAAGTCCTAAAAATTGAATTTGTGGTACAATGGAGGTACTAGATGCATTCAGGGTTGTACAATCCCAAGTCCCAAATATTGGGTTAGTGGTACAATGGAGTGTATAACTAGCAGAGCATAACAAAAATCCACCTTTTCTGATTGGGTTTTTTTGGGGGGGCATGGAGGGGCAGGTGGGGAGTGGAGAGGATTAATCTTGTTTAACTGTGAAAATGCAAAGCCATTTGTACCAACAAGGGTTGTGGTGGAGTGCTAAGTACTTCGTCGTACTTAATCAGAGATATTTCTACTTCGAGCCTGGGTATAGAGTCGTTGTTAGGGAGCTTTACCCCCTAATGTGTGACTTCCTGGCGCAAATTTGGATTTAGTCGGTCTCCAATGTAGAAACCGGACACCGAGTGCAAAATCAAAAAAAGAAGAAGAGCCATTTGTTGCATTTGAAATTTGCTTGAAGAAGCTTTGATATTGGTCAGACCTGAAAAGTGTTCTTTCAGCTAAAAATTTGCAGAAAATACTTGGACTAACTGGGGTTTTGGAATCGAAGAAGGCTGTGCGGAGAAAAGGGAGTGGTAAAGAGGCAAGGAAAGAAGTTAAGATAGCATTGTTGTTGAGCTTGATATATGGTGATGTTGAATTGGAGGGAAAGGAAAATTATTGTCTGATATCCTTCCTAGAATTGTAGGAAGCTATGTTAGATTCGTCTCTTTCCAAGAATTCCACTATCAAGTTGGTTGCTTTACCAGAAATTATGGAGGGAAACAAGGGTTAGATGGATCCTCTTTGGTGTTTAGCAGCATTACATATGCTTTCTTGAAAATATGGTTCCTTAAAAGCAATTTAATATAAAAACTCATCAACATTTTGGCACGAAGATGCTTGTCGAGAGAATGAGTTGTCTGTTTATATTGATTCCTTAGACAAAGAAAGCACCTCTATTCAACTGTGTTGAAAAGATGGCCTCTCTTTTTACTTGTTGATTTGAGACCTTAAATATTCTAATCTTTTAATTGTGAAAAAATTCGAAGAACGATACATCCACGCTTGCACAAGACAATTTGCACTTGCTTCTATACGTCATATAACCAGGTAATGAACCCTCGGCCACCTTTCTCTTTGTTTCCGTTTCAACAATATGAAATAGCTTTTTTATTTTGTAAATAGAATAGAATTTTTTTCTTGTTGAACATCTGTTTGTGATTGATATGCCACTTGTTTAATTGTTATTTGACCTATGGTCATGATGTGGTTTCTCTTTTTGGTCCTATTCTTTTTGGTCCTCTTTTTGGCTTATGCAAGATCGCATTCTCTTGCACGAGTCTTAAAGTGCATTATTCATCTAGATCAAGTCTGCAACACATCTTTTGACTTTCAGGTTGAAGGGACACCTGAAAGACCAAGATTGTGTGTCTTCCGTTCCAACAAGCACATCTATGTTCAAGTAATTGATGACTCCAAGATGCATACACTGGCATCTGCTTCTACAATGCAGAAACCGATCTCTGAGGAATTTGACTACTCTGCTGGCCCCACTACAGTAAGTTCTCAAATAAGTTTTCTCAAAAAGGTTAACGGCAATGCTTAGAAAAGTATATATGACTATATGAGAGAGTGAGGCGGATCAAGAGATGAAATTCTGGAAGAAAAATCAACCATGGGAAAGTCGTCCTGAATCAGCTAAATTTGAGTCATGTTCCTAGAATTCGGAAATGTTTCCCTTTGTGCTCTGGACTACACATTTTCCTTGTCCTGTGTGTTTTTTACAAAAACTGGAAAGAGCTGAATCTCTTGAACTGAAAAGTGCTCAAATACCTGATTCATTTAGCGTTAGATACTTAAATTTGGCAAATACATACATATAAAGAGCGGAAAGTTTGGTTAGATAGAGGTTGGAAGAAATGAATTATACAAATATATTTTGAAATAGTTCACTAGTAAACATTTCCAATAATATGCTAAAATAATCTTGCTAGTAGTTAAATGATCTCAAGCTACTTTTATCATCCAAAAGAGAAGTAGAGAGTTAAGACTTGAAAAGTTTTACTTTCTTGAGCCTGAAAACTAAATTGGGAAATTCAAAGATATTGTAAGAACTACCGACTTTTGGAACAGAAAATTAGAGAACTGGCACAACCTGGCAGGAAAACTTCTGCCCAAGTTTTATCACTTCATCCCTTGTTTGCTGTATAGAAGAAGAAAGAATATACCTCTGACTATCTGAAGTTTTCAATTGTCTGTCGCAGAAAGTTTCAAATTGTACGACGAATACCATCCAAAATTTTTGCTCTCTTTACAATTTACATGATTGCATGTAAATTTTATCAGCTTATATTTTGTTGTGGAGGTGGCATTACAAAAACCTGCCTTCAGAAGAGGACCTTAACTGTAATTTTAGATAACCTGTCCTTAGAAGAGAAACTTTGCTCTTTATATGGAAGGGAGGAATATCCTTTAGAGGCTCTATAGGATTTGTTTGGGATGGAGAACATCCTTGTGAGGCTGGACTTAAAAGATCAGAAGTGAAGTGGGAAGTATAAAGATAATACTTTAAATCAGAAGATTAGGGTAATGCGGATTTAAGAGGGATTATGAGAAGAGCTATTTGGTTCTCATTATCCAATTTTGTATTTCCCTGCGAAGATACACAAGATACTGTTGTTGTCTTTGTCTTTATTACTAGGTCGTCTGAAATTGCTGCTCTTGTAGTTTAAATCCCCTGAGGCTCCATGCTTGTAACCTTGCTTGATTGCACATTCGTGGAAATTTAACAACCTTCGCCTTATCTCCCTATGCATACATGTGCTGAGTTATGTTCATGGTGGAATTCTTTCCGTCGACTAGGATCGTGTTGATGCTGTTAGATATTACTCCATAAAACATATACGTACTATCACGTGGTACCGTCAGTTGCAACATTGAAGATTTTGTGGATTTGTTCCATTTTCACTTTCAAATTTGCATCTCTTTTCTGAACCTCTTAGGCACAGGGGAAACCATTCCTCTCCTCCATACAAAAACGATTGAACAAACTACGAAACAGAAAACAGCAAAACACTTGAAGGGTGTTATTTGCGGATGAAGATATATTATATGATGTGATTGTGAATCTGTGATTATCTTTACAGTTTTCTTGCATCAGAGTTTAGTTGCTTGAATACTTTTTACGCTGTTTATGAACAGCAGGCTCGTCGTAACAAGCTTTTATTTGCAGGACGTGGCGAAGAAAGTTGGTGAGGTTATAGCTAAGGCCTGTCTAGAGAAAGGAATTACTAAAGTAGCCTTCGACCGAGGAGGTTATCCTTACCATGGACGGATTGAAGCTCTTGCTGATGCTGCAAGAGAACACGGGCTTCAGTTTTAGAAAGTGCAGATTTCTTTGTTCTTCTTTTTTGTTGTGCAAATGACCTTTTCTGATCTTCCCAATTGTTTCCAGTTTGTAAAACTCATGTCTAAGAAGTGAGATGAACTGGAGTTTAAATGTATGATCCGCAATTCTTTTTGGTTTTATGGCTCCTTTAAATCAGAACTTAGATTCCCTTTGTACTTCCAACTTTTTTTGATATTGCCTTTCAATTTTTGAGAAACTTAACTAATGCAAATCATGGATGGACAAGTCCTTATCATCCCGATCGGGATAGACGGGCCTGCCTCGCTGCGGGTCAGCATATAGTCACTGCAGACCTCAACTAGATTTTGGGATTTCAACTTTCAGGTCTAATACATAAAAAACAAGTAAGGTTGTATAAAATGAGGAATTCTTTTTTATTTTATTAATATACTTAATTCGAGCATTAAATTTCAAATTAAATGCTCAACTAATGCATCGTTTAGTTGATAGTATTAAATAATATCTGCATTAAGTTATACGGGAATCAATATATTTTATACGGAATAGAATATGAAATAAGAATGTCTACTAGCAATACAAACATTAAACTATAGAACCATAATAATGCTATTACATTAATTCGGCATAATAATCTTTTCATTATTAATCATCACACAATAATTGCTTCATAATATATCAATATGTATTGTATAAATAATTCTTGCATACTTTTGTGAATCAAACACCTCTTGAATGTATAATTGAAATGATTTTAGATAATAACACAAATCCAAAACAGTATAATTTTTTTTTGGCAAATTATAAGATTTTATTAATAATAAAAACAAACCGCAAAGGAAAAGTATAATCTCTCCATGATTTTCCATTAATCATGAGGATTAGCTGAAAGAACCAAAAAAACAAATTGGTATCAAAACAAGTCTGAGCTTATATACAACCAATTTGTCAAATGTTTCTCTACCTAATCAACTGTCTATATCTCTTTTTTCTTTTCTTCTTTCTTCTTTGTGTGGGGGAAAATACCAAACCAGAGGCAATAACAATTTCCAAATCTTGCTTTTGGGTGTCAGATTTATAGCCACCACATTAACAAGATAACAATCAAGTATATACATATTGGCTTGATTCTTGATAGATTCTCCAAACAAACTAATGCAAAAAACACAAAGGTTCAATTTCTGGGCTTCGACTTGTCTAAAATTGACCACATCACTTGAACATCTTCGTATGGACAAGCCATTACTTCAACTTGCAAATTTACTATATGGTTCTCCGGCCCTGCAATCACATAAGTGTTTATGATCAGTCAAAAAAGAACGACAGAAAGACAACTGACACATGCAGAGGCAGGTCTAGAATGAGCTAACAAGTTCAACTGAACTCATTGCTTTTAGGTCGATCCAGAGGCGGACCTATGTATTATAGCGAGGGGCCAACGAGCCTCGTAAGCTTCAGTTGAAATCTTAGTATATACTTTGAAAATAGTTAATTTAAAGTACTTGGCACCCTGAACACTAAAAACCTTTATGTGTTGAGTAGAATATTGTGCCCCCACCGCGTAAAAATTCTAAGTCCGCCTCTAAGTCGACCCTAAGTACATATGCAAGAAAGTTATGCTTATACAGTATATAGACTCATTTCGTACTCACTGACTCGAAATCTTAGATTCTTTTCATGACACATGCAATATGCTCCATGCAATACACATCACATACCTTCTTGTTGAGACTTCTTATCCCTTGGTGATTGTTGATTGAACAAGGTTCGTCGAGCTTTTCTGAAAGGAGATGTGATTGATCGGACCAACGAAGATACTTTTCTGTTCTGATGATAAGTCGCCATGAAAAGTTATTCTACTAGAGATATTCTTATTACTACGTTTAGGATCTATAACTTACTATTGGCTAAGAACACACAAAATGAGTGGTTTATATAGAATATACGTGTCACCTATAGCTTACAATATTTTAAAGAAAACTTAATATGGACCATAAAAGGCAGGCAAGATCCGTGAGAATAGCTTTATATATATATATATATATATATATATATATATATATATATATGTAATTTAATTTCTCTCTCTTTTTAAATGTTTTTGTTATCTCTGCATTTTCAAGTTTAGGTTACTGCCTCTTAGCACATGGCTCTTACGCTCCATTGATGGACCTTTGCATGTGAAATCCTTTACTTTCCATTGTAGAAAGTGACGTTGACGTAAAGTTGAGCTCAAATATCAAAGCAAACTAATTTAAAACGAAAATAACGTCTAGTCTGCAGGTTGTATATTTTATTGTTTGACTTTATGTAGTTTTGAATTTCAATATATAGTTTCCCGACGGTTTAGGGTTCAGAGTTAAGGGTTCAGGAATTTAGTTTAACTGTTATTAGGAACCGACCAATGACATAGATAAGATTTTCAACAAGTGGTTTATTGTATAATGGGGCGGAGCTAGTGTTAATGTTTCGGATTCAATCGAACCCAACTACTTTGGCTCAAACCTTGTCTTTGTCTAAAATATTTCATTGAACATACGAAAAACAATAGTTTATAACCAAATGACTTAGTAGAACTAGAATTCCGAACCTATAAATTCTAATTCTAACTCCGCATCTGATTATATATATAAATCGAGAATTTCGGTGAACCCCCTTCCGTCACTCTAGCTTTATCAATGACAGACGTACGAGTTCGAACCTTAATACGAATGTAGCGTCAAAATAGTAGGTTTGGCTCAACTCTTGTATATTATTATAAAATTCACTAAATAAATATAAGTAATTAACTTCTTAATCCACTAAATCAAATAGTTGCGATAAAATTTTCGAACTTGAATACGTAAAATTTAAATTTTGGATAAATTTTTTTCTTAAGTTTCAAAC
The DNA here is from genome assembly GCA_002018475.1 of Nicotiana obtusifolia. Classification (NCBI taxonomy): domain Eukaryota; kingdom Viridiplantae; phylum Streptophyta; class Magnoliopsida; order Solanales; family Solanaceae; genus Nicotiana; species Nicotiana obtusifolia. The sequence goes on from MCJB01003114.1 coordinate 178,215, forward strand.
TTGTCCACCAAATGAAGTCGCTGCCGTAGGTAATTAGGAAGCAGCATTTGCCCCATTTTCTTGCTTTGTGTTCCAACCTCCAAATTTAATTAAGGCTTCAGCCGACCTATCATTATTAAGTAAAATGTTTAATTTTAAAATTTATTTTTGACTTTTATTAAGTGTCATGAGGCGAAAAATTGGGATTTGAAAGTAGTTGAGCTAGCAAATTAATAGCATGTTTGGCCAAGCTGCAACGAGCTTATTTTGAAAAGTGTTTTTTCTTAAAAGTGTTTTTGGTGAAAAGCAATTTGTGTTTGACTAATTAATTTGAAAAACACTTTTGAGCAGCAATTAGTATTTGACCAAGCTTTTTAAAACTACTTTTAAGTGTATTTTTCTCAAAATCGCTTTTTAAAAAACTGCTTTTGGCGATAAACTATTTTGTCCTGCTTCTCCAAAAATGCTTTTGGTTCTCCTCAAAAGTACTTTTTTTTTCTTCTAAAAGCTTGGCCAAACACTTCAATTTTGAAAAAAAAACACCTCTTTAAGAAAAAAAATATTTGAAGAAGCTTGGCCAAACAGGTTATAAAAGGGATATAATCTTGGGAGTAGGTAGAAGCCAAACATGGTTTAGGCCAAGCTTAGACATAGGTTCAGATTTGCAATTCAACTATATCCTATCTAATTTAATAGGTTCAAAATTTATTATTTGTATATATTTAATAATTTTTACGCAAAAACACATGGTATGAACGAAAGATATGGAATGAACGCATAACTTCTAAAGATAAACCCCTAAGCCCATAAGCGTTTGCTCAAACATTATATTTGTGTCAAAATTTTATTAAATTTGTAGAAAAGGTAAATTTACAACTCAAATATTAATATTTGAAGTCGTCGTTCTAAAATTCATAACTCATAAAGTTAAAATCTCTTCAATATTTCTTTTTGTATTCGCATTTTATGGGAACTTGTTTTACCTTTCTTGTCTTTTCTTAATTCAAACTTTAATTCGAAAAAACTGTAGTTATACTATTAGCGATTAAGCAACCCCAAAAACTTCGATTAGCTCTCTTTTTTTCAATTACAACCTCCCAATTTTTTTAAAAATCAATTCATTACATTTTAATTTCAAATTAGTTAGAGTTGTCATACGAATTCTATGTATTCGTTTATGTTATAGTATTAAAGTCCAATTTATTTAAATACCATATAATTTATCTTCAAGAAAAATTGGAATTAAATATCAAAGGTTCTCTAATTCTAATAGTTACTCATACAAACATATGCGAAGAAAAATGTTAATTAGGCCTGCTCTTAATTAGGGATGGGACAATGAAGCATGAGCATAGTGATTATTTATTAGTGTCTTGCCGACGCGTGAATAACAACAAATTTAGTTACACTGATCAGCAGTGGCGGATTCAGGATTTTAGTTTTGTAGGTGCTTAATTTTTCTTGACATAAAGTTACTATATATCAATCCCATCATATAAGTATGCAACTATTTAAATACAATGAAAAAAAATTTAATTAGAAAACTATGATATTAAAATTATAGACGCCGTGAAACTGTGATGGATAACACAATTAGCAAAAAAAAAAAAATCTATGGATTTTTGCGGTTCTGGAAGGATTCTTTGTTTTTCTAAAGCAAATTTTTTTTTTTCTTTCTTTGCTATAATTAATTAGATAAAGTAAGAAAAGAAAAGCAAAGAAGAAATTAAAAAAAGATAAAATAAAGTCAGAAGCAAAAGAATAAAAGTAATATTGGCTCAAAAAAGTCGCTAGTGAAAACTGAAAAGAATAAAAAGAGGACCTCATAAAATAAAGTCAGAAGCAAAAAAAATAAAAGTAATATTGGCTCAAAAAATTCGTTAGTGAAAACTGAAAAGAACAAAAAGAGGACCTCATGATTGGGGCAAAAGAAAATGCTTGATAATATAAGAAAAAATTGAGGGAAAAAAACTTGCAATAAGTAAGATTCAATCCCTCACGCTTTGGCTTTTATAGTGCTCCAGCACCCATAACAAACCAAAGGACCCACCTCGCTTTTTATTACCTGGGTGCTTGCTGATTTATTATATCCTTTTTCTTAAGTTCTCTATATAACTATACATACTCTGAGCCGAGGTTAATGGGTGCTCGAGCACCCGGAACAATACATGTAGATCCGCCCCCGCTGATCGGTATATATATTAAATTACATTAATTTATCTTCGAAAAGAGATTATAGTTAGCTTTCAAATACTATTCTTTAACATTGATTTCACATTCTCCTTTCTTTTTTCCAGCTTCAATCTATGTCCAAACGCCTAGTATTTTATGATTTTGAACAATATCTAAATCGAAGTTGAAAAAGTTCGCGTATTTATGAAAGTTCTAAGTTCAAAATTTGAAAATCACATTAGTCATTAGGGACTTCTATAATGAAACTAATTCCAAATCATTTTTTTTAATCACATTGTTACCTAATTTTAAAAAGTAATTATTAACCTTCATTATTTGGCTACTTTTTTAATAGCACCTCAAAGTGTGTTATTTTTGTTTAATCTTTCTTTTCACACTTATTGTTGATGATGAAGACTAAAAGTGCTTACTTTTGGCAACTTTAAGGGATCAAACCTGCTCAAGAGTATATATGAGGGACTATTTTATACCATTCCCAAAGGTAAGGGACCATTTTTGCATATTGTCTGCAAAAGAAACAGTAAAGATATCTACTGCAAAACCCCAAAATTTGAAAAGACCCGGCAGCAATTCTTGAATTCAAAATTTGAGTAAAGCAAGCAACAAACAAGGAGACGCCAATCAATCATGGATTTGGATGATTGGGAATTGAGTGTAGAGGAATTGGACAATCTCGAAAGAGATGCCCTAAAACAAATAGCTGAGCGCAACTCATCTTCATTTGCTGCTACTACAAGTGCCGCTTCTCTGCAATCTACACTCCCTTCTGCGTTTCCAGCTGCAAATAGAAGAGTCAGTTTCATTCAGTTTCATTGCCCCTCGTTTTTAATCATATCCAATTGGGATGTTTCACCTTTGTTTGATTTTAATTTCTGCTAGGCATTTCTTCAAGCACATTATCTGCACCCTGTAAAATATATTTGTGATTTCTGTTGGTGATACTATTTGGGTTGATTTTGTTTTCAGAATTAGACCAAGAAAATAAGTTGTTTGCTCAGGGTTTCTCCCTGTCTTTCCTACTGTTGCAGCCCTAACATTAAAGGAATTTATAAAAAAATTGGTTACTCCACCAATTGCATGTGGTGAATTGTGTGACCAAACCATCTTAAAGCTTAAGTGACTAGAGACACAACTCGTTTATTTAATTATTTAGGTCCTTTTTTTGAGGTGTGCATACTAGTTTGGGTGCACCTCGGCTATTCTATTGGGTACCTGCTACCTCCGACCAACTCTGTCCATCAAAGCTTAAGAAGATGCGAAGAAATCACCTAGCGCTTCTTTTGCTTTCACTTGGATATGAACCTGATATCTCATGGTTCGCCTCCCACTTTATTGGCCTAATTAGTTGTCTTAAACACGCACAGCTGAGGAATTGATTCTTTTTGATGGGCCTAGAATGTGAAGACCTTTTCTTTTTGAAGGGTAGCTGTGAGACTTCAACTCGGGACTTCTGGAAGCTCTATTACTGTGTTGAATTGTGAAATGCTTTATATACTAGAGGGCACACCTCTTACTTAATTATGTCTTCAATAGTTTTAATGTTTTGGACATAATTGTTGCTATAACACTGCTACCTTTCAACAAAATATTTGTACAGGCTTGGCTTGACCAAGGAAAAGATGAGACCTGCAATGTGTTTTTGGTCTACTCCAACTATGGTGTTATGGCTTTAGGTTGAATACATAGACTGTTTGACTCATTAGGCTACAGTATTTGCATGTTTTAGTCTGTGTTTTCTTGCATCTTTGGAGAATTTAGCTGTGCTGTCCATGTTATGTAACTGCTGTATATGTGCATTGCTGGTGAGCCTTTAGCTAAAACGGTTGCTCAATATCATTGGTGATCTGGTGATTTTTCTTGACACTATTTGTATATTTTGCCAACTAAATTGTTAGTATTTCTTTTTTGATAAGTTACTAAAATTATTAGAATCAGCAGACTTAACGAGAGACAAGACACAATAGAAGAAAAATAATTATATAGGCGATTCCAATTAGTTGGGAATATTTATTTGATCATTTTGATACATCTATGTTAGGTCCTATACTTTCTTGGAGTCTTTTAGCTCTATTAGAGATTCTTATGCCAGTAGGAAATCTGGAGAATTTCTGGTACTTCTCGTTTTATTTTTATTTTTGTTTCGTATGACGGCCTGAGATGAATTTTAATGAGAAACATGGTCAGTGAGAATTCATACAGCCTACTCAACTTGTTTGCAACTGAGTAATAGTAGTTGTAACTGAATTAATAGCTTATTGGGTACTCCCATTAACGCCTTTCTCTGTTGCAGGAAGAAGCGTCATCTGCTGCACCTACAATAAAGCCTTCATCAGGGGAAGATAAGTTCTCTGGTGAGTGTCTTGCATCTCCCATCTTAAGGTGGTTATATCTGATTTTCAGATATTCCTGACTCCTATATGCCTGTCCTCCAAACACCCTTGACAAAACAAAGGAAAAAGCTCTGCTGGAAATTCTGGGCTTCATGATGGCAATCATATGAAACAGCTAAAAGAAAAGCGCTCTGTTAAATTTTTCCTTCATGCAAGTGGAAATATTGCAGCAAAGTTTTCATATGACCAGGTAGCTATTGGCCTACTTGGATCATGTCATTCTGTTGAAGATTTCCTTTTTGGCTTTTTGAAACAATGTGGACCTTATCTTCTACCAGATACTTGTTGAAGCTTTCCGTAAAATCCCTAAAGCCAGTTGGAGTGCTAAAGAGAGGTATTCTTGTCCTTTTCTTTATTGTGCCGCCCTCCACCCATTTCCTTTGGACCTTTTCCTTTCAAATATTTATTTTTTCTTTTCCTTTCAAATATAGTTGAAGCAGGCAACGAAACTGCTGCTACGCAATCCCCCTCCCACAACACCACCCCTCAGTCCCAAGCTAATTGGAGTCGGCAACACCAATCCTCATTTCCAATAACCCCGAAAAAGAGGAGATATGGGAATTAAAAGTCTAAAAGTAACAAAAAGCACTCCTGTTCTCTGCGACTAGATTTCACCCAAGTTGACAAACTGATAGCAAATGACATTTCATTGTATCCTTTCCTCTCATGACCAAAGACAACCATAATGTGGATGTCAGATATATTTGTATACTGTGTTACTAAAAGAAAGGGAAAATGGAAAAGTGTTTTTTTTCCCTGGGAAGAACTATTCTCCCATCTCTTGAATAGCACCATCCTTAGCACTCCCATTTTTCCTTTTTATCAGAGATATAATTAACTAAATAAAGTGTACCCTCTCTAACCACTTAAGCTTTTAGCTGAGATGGTTATACAATTCAAAGAGCAGGTAGAGGTCTTGAGTACGAGTCTCAACGCCACCCATAATCAAAAGTAATTTCCACGTGCTCATGAAAAAGATTAGGCCCACACGTGAGGGGGCGTGTCGGAGATCTAATTAAGTAAATAAAAGTGTACCCTCTCCAACAACTTAAGCTTTTAGTTAAGATGGTCACACAATTCAACACTTTTGTTTTTTGGCTCTGTTGTGTTATCAACTGTTGGATTGTCAGTTGGCCAAGTATCTTAAATCATGTTTGCCAGGGTTGATTTCGAAATTCAAATGCAGTGAGTTCCTCTATATATATGTTGCAGGTTATGGATGTTCCCTTTGTCATCGTTGTCCATAGCACAAAAAGTTCTTCGTGAAATTTCAGGCTCCAATCTGGAGGTGAGGAGTTGAAAATTCTTTTGCTCTCCTCAAATCACTTTCCTAACTTCTGATGAGAATACAATAAAAACTAGGAGTTAGCTTTGGTGGACCTTGTGCATATGTTTATTCTCATAAAATTCGGTACTTAAATATCTTGAAGCTTCTTGGCTCCAGTTAATTAAGCTAATGTTGCTTCATCTTTAACATGTAAGTTGGAGAATTTGGATCCTCTGGTGGAACGTGCCATTGCTGCTGCTTCTGCGATGCCTGACCTTCGAGGTAAATTTATCACTGCTGCTCTGCTAGACTACTCCCATGGAGATTCCATGGTGATGCTTATCATGAAATATTCCATGGAAATAACAGAAATGAGCTATATTTTTAATGCAATATTTTCTCTTAGGTGCTTGCTTGAGATTCCAGGGTAGGTGTAAGGCTACGTACATCCTAGCCTCCCCAGACCCCACTTGTGGGATTACACTGGTTGTTGTTTTTGTTGTGCTTGCTTTGAGATTACTGTGCAGAATAGATACTAAGTGCAAGAATTAGACAATGTACAAGTTGAACAGCTGGTTCAACACCACCTTGAACGAATTTTTTTATGCTGGTTCTTGTGTCATATTTGGCCCATGTGTTGCCGTCAATACCTATTAGACATTCATTTCTCATGGTGTATTGTGAAAGAATTTGAGCATCCAATCCAAAATCTTAAGGCAATGGGTGGAGTATGTCAAGACCTTTATACACCTTTGTGATCCCTTACCCAATTAATTTGGGACGATTATGTAACTCAACACCTTTCCACACATAAAAACTGATTTCTGGGTTTACAGGTGAACTTTAATAAGAGTTACGAGTGTGTATAATGACTTAGCACACATTTTCGGACCGTGTGAAAGAATATGAATATCTAGTCCAAAATCTGAATGCAATGAATTGAATAGTCTTAGTCCTTCATAAACACTTTGGTAGCTCTTATACAATTCATATTAGAATGCACACAAGAGAAGCAATAACATTGATAAGCTGATAGTGGAAGGGGAGACCATTGGGGAACCAGAAGCCATTAAAAAAGAGATAGTTGACTTTTATCTGAAATTGTATTCTGAAACTGAGGTCTGGAGACCTACCTGCAGTATGAGTAATTGGCCCACTATCTCTGTAGAAGAACAACAAGCGATGCAAAGCCCTTTTGAGGAGGAAGAGGTCCTACGATGCCTGAAATTATAAAGCCCCTGGGTCAGATGGATACACTATGGGTTTTTTCATCAAATGCTGGGAGATGATCAAGTCAGACATTATGGCAACTGTTCAAAATTTTCATTCGCATGAAATTTTTGAGAAAAGTTTTAATGCCACGTACGTGACTCTGATTCTTAAAAAGACTGGAGCAAAGGAGCTAAGAGATTTCAGGCCTATTAGCTTAATAGGAAGCATATACAAGTTGATCTCTAAAATTCTCACGGAAGGCTCAAGAAAGTAATGCACAAACTAGTTGATTCACACCAGATGACTTTTATAAAAGGAATGACAAATAGCTGATGCTGTATTGATTGCTAATGAATGCATACATTCCAGGATTAAGGAAAAAGATCCAGGAATGATGTGCAAGCTAGACATTGAGAAAGCACATGACCATGTCAATTGGGATTTCCTCCTAGGAATTCTGCATAAGATGGATTTTGGAAGAAAGTGGATCAGTTGGATGAAATTTTGTATAAGTACTGTTAGATTCTCTATTTTGATCAATGGTTCCCCAGAAGGTTTCTTCCCCTCACAAAGGGGTATGAGACAAGGTGACCCCCTGTCACCATTTCTCTTCATAATAGCAATGGAAGGGCTGAACAATATGTTGAAGACTACACATAACAATGGGTGGATTAAGGGCTTCAATGTTGCAAGTAGTCAAGTTGAGAGATTGGAAATTACTCACTTTCAATATGCGGATGATACTCTAATTATGTGTGGTGCAGAGGAAAGTCAAGTAAAATATATTAGGATTATCCTTATCGTCTTTGAAGCTATTTCTGGACTTCATGGTAATTGGAGGAAAAGTCAGATTTATCCTGTTAATGAGGTGCCTAACATATAGATCCTGACAAACATTCTGGGAGGGGATGTTGGTTCTTTTCCTACTATCTATTTGGGGATGCCTTTGGGAGCAAAAAGCAAATCCAAAGAAATATGGAATGGAGTTCTAGAAAGATGTGAGAAAAAGTTAGCCAGATATAAAGCACAATACATTTCTTTGGGAGGTAGACTAGTTCTTATTAACTCTGTGTTAGATGCTCTCAACCTACATGATGTCCCTATTCCCTTTACCTGCAAGTGTAAAAAGGAGAATGGAAGACATGAGAAGAAATTTCCTATGGCATGGAAATAAAAAGAAGAAAGGATTTCACTTAGTTAAATGGAAAAAGTTGACCATTAGTAAACAAGAAGGGGGTTTGGGAATCAGAAATCTGAGAAGGCAAAACAAATGTCTATTAATGAAGTGGTTGTGGAGGTTTACAAGGGAAGAGCAAACACTATGGGGAAGGGTGATAAGAGCGAAATATGGAAAAGAAGGCTTCTGGATGACTAGGGAGGTGAAGAATCCTTATGGAACCAGTTTATAGAGATCAATTAGGAACCTGTGGCAAAGTCTTTCATCCAAACTGAATCTTAACGTGAGGGATGGAAGGAAAATATTATTCTGGGAGGATAACTGGCTGGAATAGGATGCTTGAAGGTTTTATTCCCTGACATTTTTACATTGAATCAGCAACAAAGAGCTATAGTGAAGGATGTATGGGGATTCAGGGCTGGAACTTAACATTCAGAAGACTACTTCAAGATTGGGAACTGCCTAGAATTGCAGAATTCTATATCACCTTGGATCAAGGGAGAGGATTGCAAGAGGGGGAAGACACTCTGTCATGGAAGAAGCACATCAGTTGGAGTTATACAGTTAGTTCAGCCTACAAAGATTTGAATCAGGTGTCTCAAAACAGTTTATGGCCTTCGAAACACATGGAAAGTTAAAATACCATACAAAGTGGCATGCTTTACTTGGTTGGTGGCTAAAGAAGCAGTACTTACTCAGGAAAATCTTAGGAAAAGAGGATTGCCAATTTGTTCTAGATGCTATTTATGTGGGCAAGATGCGGAGACAATTAGCCAGCTGTTTCTACATTGTAGAGTGACCAGACAGTTGGGGAAATTGTTCATCAACCTAAGGGGCATTAGGTGGACAGTGCCAGGAATAACCTTTGAACTTCTGGAAAGTTGGAATACAGGGGGGAATTCTACCTCTAAGGGAATTCTACCTCTAACAAAGACAGATGGAAAATTGTCCCAGCAGCTATTTAGTGGACAATATGGAAGGAGAGGAATGCAAGATGCTTTGAAGATAAAGCAGCCCTATACAGAAGATAAGATGAATTGTATTCTTCTTTTTAGTTATTGGTGTAAATTAGAATATATTGATGAGCATGATTCAATCATAGAAGTCTTAGGCTCCTTGTGAGAAGAACAAGTATGTTATGCTTTTGGTTTTTGCCTAAGTTCTCCACGATGTACATTTTGGCTCCCAGCACAATTTTTGTGCTGATGATTTAATTAGTATAATATATATGTTAGCTTTTCAAAAAAAAAAAAAAAAAATTTTGTATAAAAGAGCAGTTCGTCTAGCTTAGTATGAGTATTTGGTTTTTTATCTTTTCACCAGATCATTATGAATTCATTCCAAGTTGTATTGAATCAAAGCTGATGCCTTTTCAGCGTGAAGGGGTCAGGTATGTTATACAATTCTTTTGAAGTTTTTGAGCTTTTCCTTTATTAGTCAATTTGATCTGTAGGAAGGGCGTGCTGTTCTTTGACTAAAAAAGGAGGTATAACATTTTTCTGTTTAGATTTGCTTTACAGCATGGAGGTCGTATCCTATTGGCTGATGAGATGGGACTTGGAAAGACTCTTCAGGTTCTGGCTAAAACTATGTCAAATTGGATGTTAGTTTAGTGTCATTTACCTGCTACATGCTGATATTTTCACATAACAGCAAGCAAATTAGTAGTAAATTTAATGGCTATTCATTCAGGGTACAGCCTTTTTACTGGTTATGATATTGTATTTTTTTCCTATGATGTCTTACTTTAGGCCCTAGGTTCTAGCTTGATAGCTTGTTGAGTTATTAATTGTCCAGCATGAATGGTATGAAGGGTTCTAATAGACCCCACCTTCCCTTAAAAATTGGTTTGGACGTTCATATTCTTTTACATAGTGACAGAACCAATCTATGGTAAGCTGTTCTCGCACCTGTAAGGCCGTGTTAAAATTCACGTGTAAACCCCAAAATGAGGTTATAAGCGCTGGATGGTTGAATTGTTTAAGGGCTTCCAAAATGGTTTATAAAGGTCTTGGGCCAATGCACCCATTGTCTTAAGGTTTTGGGTTTGATGCTTATATTCTTTCATATACCTAATAATATTTAATTCTGGTGGGGCATTAGTTTTATTTGTTTCCTGATGTCTGTATGAGCATTTGCATTACATTTATCAAACAATAAGAGACACCTTATGATGCCACAACTGCATCCGTATAACTAGATCTAACTCTAGAACAACTACCGCAATCATTGTTGTATAGTAATAGTTAAATACTTTAGCTTTTCAATCAATTTCAATATCTTCCATGATTATCTAGCAGATCATCTTAATCAAGAACTGATTTTATCTTCCGATCCACCAGAGTGTTTAGGGTTTCAAGACCAAACTTTCTCCTTTGTATAAGATTTCCTTTGAGCAATATTTGCAAAAGCGCATAATTTGTCGAAGCATAACGAGTCAATGGGTTGTCCGCTTTTAGGATTAGAGCTGCGTGCTTTAGTGGAATGACTATTTCGGGCGCAAAAGCACAATGTCATGGCATCAAAAATGTGTGTGTTGAACTGTTGGGCAAAAATTCTCTTTTAAAGAAAGAAAAAAGTGAATAGGACGAGAATTTACTTAAATTTGAGTCAACAATTGTGGCTCGTCTGCAAGCTTCGATATTCATTTACTTCTTCTACTGTGCTCCTCTGCTGCTATTTATATTTGCATTTTCCGCTTTGGTTCTCCTGTCTTTGGGTTATGATTATGTTGTTATTTTGCTCCTTCCTTCTATTAGTACTTATTTATACACGATACGATAATTCTGTGGATTGTTTAGCTTTAAAATTGTAACACTTGGCTTCTCGTTTAAACCCTCATCTGGAAGTAAAATTAAAAGGCATTTGGTATTAGTGAAATTCAACAGCTCCAGAGTCCTAAAATAGGGCCACGATGTTATAACATCGGGAAGAAAAATTGGAAGGCTTTTCAGCATTAGAGAAATTCAGCTCATTGTAGGTTCAAGTAGGAAACAACCGTTTTAACTTTGTCCTAGTGCAATTCAAGTGTCATCTTCCTCCTGTTGCTTGTAGTACATTATTCTTGGTAATATTTCTATTTTAATCTGAGTAAAAAGGAAATAGCAATAATAAGAGCTTTACAAAATTATGGTTACCTAGGTCTTACTCCTACCTATAGACATCTTCTGCCAGAAGACTCCAAAATGTCGCCATCTATCGCTGTTTCGATATCTTGTCCCTGTTTTAAAATATCTATTGCCGTAGTGTAATGACTAGTCAGACCTTGTTCTTGCATTACACCCCAACATTACTTTGTCACATCTTTTTTTGCCTTCAAACTGTGAGCTTAAGCTGATTGAGAGTCAGTGTTGATAGCCGATTGGTTACCTAAATATGCCTTGTCAAAAGTGATCATTTTTTGTTTCTCTCAACTATATTTGACATAGATGGTTTTTTATTTTCAGCTAGCATGTGTTTTACACACCTCAATCCGTAACTGATATGCGTAATTATATGTCTAAATGTGTTACATACTTATAATCAAGTTTTTTATAGTTGGGATTTTCTTTGACATGGATCTTTGGTCGCCCTATCTCTATGTATCATACATGCTTTATTTGTTTTCACATTTGCAGGCTATCACTGTGGTTTCATGCATCCGCGAATCATGGCCAGTTCTTGTTCTTGCTCCATCGTCCTTACGGCTTCACTGGGCTTCTGTAAGTCATGGTAATTTTTGTATATTATCAGGAGTTTTTGCCTTACACTCACTTTTTGGTGCTTAATGCAGATGATCAAACAGTGGCTGAATATTCCATCATCGGAAATACTTGTATGGTTCGATAACTTTTTTCCTATTTTCCTTTTATAGTGAAGTTGCTGATGGTTGGGCTGTGAAATTTGGAACAGTAAGGATGAAATTTATGTTTGTGTAGATGGGTTGAGTTTCTCGACGTTTTAGCATTGTTCGATATCTTGAGATCTAAATATGATGATTTCACAAATATGTATAATATCATGTCGGTTGCTTCATTAGTATTTTACAATTCAATTTGTGGATTATACTTCAAATTTAGCTCTAAGCACTCCTTGTTATTACATGAAAGAATTCACCCGAGCTCTTAAATCCTCAGTTTCACTTAAAGTAAAAGTTTCATATTTTTTGATGTTACACAGAAATATGGTGTAAATATGATAATAAAGTTAATTTAGTCTGGTGTTATAGATATTTACTATATTGCACTAGATTTTGGGATAATAAAGATGTTAGATAATTAATATTTCTTGTTCTTGTACTTAAAATTTTGAACTTTCTTCATATATGATTAAATTGGTTAATCACTTTAAGAGAAGTTGTATTTACTAGACAATAACTATGCTTCAATCCCAACCAAGTTGGGGTCGGCAAGTTGTAATTACTAGAAAATGAAAAAAAACCCATAAAGGTTATTGGTAAAAGTCAAGGATGGGCCCGAGGTGCCAATCTGAAAAATTAGTGTTGGTTAACCTAATTAATATGGTTTAATTTGTTGTATCTTCGCCTTATAATTTGAGTATTTCTTTGTATTTTTAAAATCAAATTATACACAAATCAGTTCTCTTCATCAATAAATCCGACATTGTTCCTCATTTCTCAAACTTTCATCATAAGAACTATTTTGTGAACTGGCTTTGTTTTTCTACCTCACTCCATTGCTTTTTGATTCAACTTTCAAATTACTTAATAAATATTTCTACTGCGGTTTCTTGTTACTGGATACTGAATAAAATACCCTCAACAATAAATAAAAAACGCTTTCAAATTACTCTGGCCAAATGTCACGAATCTCTATCGCTGCGGCAACAACAGTGCCAAAGGTTTCCACGTGGAAGACAATGGCTCACAGGGTTAGACCCCATGGTTGGTTCTCCATTTCCAGCAGCAGCCATGCTCGCCCCTTTTTTCGACACCTACTTTCAGCTCAATCTCCTCTGTGAATCAGTAGTCAGTCATCTGGACTGCAGACTTCACCAATGCTTTCTTCGTTTGGTATTAAGAGCAATCTTTTTTCTTGGCAAATCTTCTGTAAGGCCATAGCTCTTAGGTGCCTTCTAGTCTTCTTTGTCAACCACAATGTTATTATAGATGTAAGAAGCTAGTTTCTAATGGGCCATTTTTTTTTTAACTCTGGTTCAAAATTTTCTAATGATGTACCTTAAATTATCGCAGAATCTAATTATGTTACTGCCTACTTTGAGGTAACTTATGAGAAGCTTTTCATTGCTATTCAATTACTAGGTTAGTATAAGTTGATTGACATTTCAATGTTTATGTACAATGGAACCTTAAAGAGCTAGTGCCACTAGAGAGTGCATTCAATGTAATGTTACAAACAAGTCGCATTTCAAGTTCCCAGATAATTAATATTTTTCTATTCTACACAGGTGGTTTTATCTCAATGGGGTGGTTCAAATAAGGCAGGATTTAAAATAGTGCCTTCAAACACTAAAAAGTCCGTTCACCTTGATGGTGTGTTCAACATAGTATCGTACGACATAGTCCCTAAGCTTCAAGATCTACTTATGGCATCAACTTTTAAGGTAAGTCCAGTACATTATCTACAGGATCTGACATCTGCTGTAGTTCAATTCTCTTATACCTGATAACCTGAACAATATGAATCCTTAGTAACTCATCTTTTGATGGACCTTGACGCTATACTCGACATGGCGCTGTATATGTCTTTGTCTATTTATTGTGAGTGATATAACAAGACCGAAAAGTTAAAAATACCCTTTTGTTATATAACGGTTGCACCACCAGTTGAAATAAATTGCCATTTCATTTACTAAGATAATGCTCTATAAAATGTATTAAAGGTGAGGCCTCTTTATGATCTGTGGACTACTTAGAGGAAATGACAGATGGCTTCGTGAAGGGCTGAAAAACCTAATCCAGGAAATCAATGAACCTTTCTTTTGGATTTTCTTCTTTTCTTTTTTGCTTGGATACGCTTTTATTTGCTTCAATGACAACACTTAATTGGTTCACTTTTATCAACATTTTTGAGCTATCGAAAAGACAATTCAAAAAGAATGATAAGAAATAAAAGAGGCTTAAGATCTTCAGTCTTTCGATGCTGATACTTCTCTAACCTCTCTATTATTGTGTTTATATTAAGTGCTTTGTGTTGGATTTCCCCTAATGGTTGGCATTTTCATGCTACTTTATGACTGTTATCCATGATGATATGTTTATTCAGGTTGTTATTGCAGATGAATCACACTTCTTGAAAAATGCCCAAGCAAAAAGAACCGGTGCTTCACTTCCCTTATTACAGGTCTGCTTCCTTTCTTTTATAAAGAAAAGGTCTGTGTGCATTCTCACTGTGTTCAGGGTTGGGTTTGTTCTATAGAGTTCTTACTCGATGGTAATGGATGTATTGCTTTTTCCCAAGAAATGAAAAAAGATGGATATATCACTGTAGTTACTTGTGCTTGATACATGGAGGCATCTCTTGATACTTTTTTACAGTAACCCTCAGGGGCGGATGCACGTACACCCAAGCGGTGTCATGTGACACCGCTTCGTCGGAAACTTCTACTCCATACATAAGAATACTTAACAATAATATATATTAGTTAACAATGACATCAATTATCAATTGACATTGGATGCTCCATTGGTTAAGCTTGTCTTTCATTGGTAAAGGTCAGGGGATCAAATCTCTCCAGCCACATTAATTTCTTAACTTTTTAGCCTCATTGTTTAAGTCCAACTACTATGGATGAAGGTCATTCATAATCATTTTCTAAGTAGAACTTTTTTAGCCCCATTGTTTGGAGGCACATGGACGAAGCTCATTCATAACAGTCTAAGTGATAAATACATTCTATTTCTACAGAATATTACTCATCCTAAATTTTGTAAAGGGCTACGTAATTCTATTTCTAGAGAAAAATTGTCTTGTTCTTTTGTTTATTTTTTTTCCTTCAACATAGATGAAGAATAAAAAGATAATATATTTATATTTCTGGTGAAATTTCTTTAAATATTTACTATTGTTAATTAGTAGCTTTATGATTCAATATTCATTTTAGTTTTTAAATGTGCCACCGCTTATGAAAATCCTGCGTACGCCACTGGTAACCTTCATCCATCTAAAAAAAAAAGGGTAAACGGAAAAGAGGCACACATCAATTAGTCCAATGCACCACCCTGAACTGTATGCAATATATATTTCAAGATACAGTTCACAACAAAGAAGTTCAACTCATGGTTATCAAGTTGACAAAGTTTAGATGAAATTTCAAATCTTCTTTTGTCTAAATCTTTCTGCATTATGAAACATATCGAAATGAACAAGAAAGAAAAGAAACAAAAAGTATCAGTTGGCCTCTGAACAAATGGCTCTTTGTGGAAAATTGGTTGAATATTCCCATCCAACTTGATGAGCATGAAAGAGGAATTAAGTGGAATATAATTGACTGGGTGGTAGGGACGTGGAAACACTTGTTTCTTCCATATATTGGACCTTAGCTCCAACATTTTCACCAAATGTATAAATGGAAAGGAGTGGTTCTGATGTAACTTACATTTTGACTACTGCAGAAAGCTCAGTATGTGATATTGCTCAGTGGAACTCCTGCTTTATCAAGGCCAATTGAACTATTCAAACAGGTATACAATATATTGATCAAAAATTATTTTTTTTGGTACTCTGCGTACAGTTCTTAACTACTATCAAGTTTCAAATAGAAGGGGAAAAAATTATTTATTTGGGGTTTGTGATCTAAAACTGTGTGCTTGACAGCTGGAGGCCTTGTATCCTAATGTATATAAGAATGTGCATGAATATGGCAATCGCTATTGCAAGGGTGTAAGTCAAAACTCCCCTGCATCAGAAGCCTTCTCTGACATCTTACAATAATAAAGAAGTGCTCTAACAGGTTTGCTGACATTCTAGGGTGTCTTTGGAGTTTATCAAGGTGCAAGTAATCACGAAGAGCTGCACAGTCTAATGAAAGCAACGCTGATGATTCGGCGACTGAAAAAAGATGTTCTTTCTGAGCTCCCTCAGAAGCGGAGGCAACAGGTATAAACTTTGGACTTACATTTTGATGGTTCTGGCCACATGACTTCATCTCATTCTCTCTCACTTCGTTACAGGTTTTCCTAGACTTGGGGGAGAAGGAGATGAGACATGTTAATGGTCTATTTCGTGAGGTATTCTTGTTTATCTTTGTGATTATACTTTATTGGCCCCTTCCCACCCAATAACTTGAAGGGGATTTTGAACCCGAAATTTGTGTTTTCTGTTTTTCGTTGTCTAAGTTTATGCATTCAATAACCTTTAACTATTCCAGTTAACCTCCTTTTGACTTTTCAGCTATGAACACCTTAACCTCTCTTGTGGTACTTCTCACTGGAAACTTATTGTTATTTCTTGAAACTTCCTTTTTCTAATTTGAATTTAAAGAACTGGATTTAGAGAAATATATGATGCTTGATAGTCCGGTTCAATGATTGTAAAGAACTGTCTTTGATAATGATGCCTGACAGTCCTTGATCTTTGAGGAAGCATATTTACTTACTAATGTTGCATCCTATAGTTGGAGGCCATTAAGGGGAAACATAAATTAGCTCAGTCCGAGGAGGAGGCTAAATCTCTTAAGTTTGCAGAGAAGAGCCTCATCACTAAGGTACTTCTGCAAATTTGGATCATGATTACTTATTTATTTCCTTTTTCTCAATTGGAGAGTTGAGTGCTATATCTGGGATTCTTGAAAATTATACTGATCCTATCCTGGTTTAACTGCATGATATGCTTCTCTTTGCCTCTTGCACCTTGAGAACCTGACTCACAATATATCCCTTTTCTCCGAAAACTTCTGCTGTCAGAATAGTGCTCCTGTGTGCAGGCCGATTGAAAAACTTTTCCCCTTTGGATGTAAGTGGACCACAAACAAATTAGGAGTTTATTAGAGAAATTTGCAGATAGAACTCAAGTCAAATTGGGTGCTTGGAGCACACACCGAAGTGTTTTTGTGTAAAATGAGCGGTGTGATTGATGTCGAAAGCATAATGAGCTTCCTCAGTCTCCTAGAGTAATAGGAGCTGAGTCTTTGTGACCTTGTTGTCAAATCCATGCACAATTGTCCTGTAAAAAAGTGACAACTACTAAAAGGTAATGCTAGAAGAACAGACCATCCAAGAAAATAATGGTAAAACCACCTAAGAATTGTCTGCAGTCTCAAAGATCTTCATAGTTTCTGGCACATAGAAAGTGTTGTTTGAAAAAAATTCAGTATCATTTGCATTGATCATGTTGGCCAAGTTTTATTTCTTTCTTACTTTTCGTGGAGGATTAGATCCAGTAACTACGGGTCTGTGGCTGACTGATATTGCCCATCACAATTTAGCTATTGCAATTCTTTTCCTGATAGTGGGTCACATGTATAGGACCAACTGGGGTATTGGTCATAGACTAAAAGATATTTTAGAAGCTCATAAAGGTCCATGTACAGGTCAGGGCCATAAAGGCCTTTATGAGATCCTAACAACGTCATGGCATGCTCAATTGTCTCTTAACTTAGCTATGTTAGGCTCTTTAACCATTGTTGTAGCTCACCATAATTGATCAACTGGAATACCCACCGATTGATACAATATGAGCTGAATTGCTGTTGGCCCGGTAGGATAGATTAATGTGCATGAAACTTTTATTTGGAAAAGGTAAATGTTATAATTTACAGAGAGCAGGTACTGGAATAAACCTGAAAATCTTCCATTAGTCTTAAATTACTCTGTCACCTCGTGTTAACAGTGCCTAATCTCAGACATCTTTTACCTGCATGCTGCCCATACTTCTGGGGCTACTTTAGACTTCTTTGGGCTCCCTATTTCTGTAATTGCTGGAGCGTAATAATGAAATCTGACAAATTTGATCTAGGCTTCTTACATTGCTCACTGCCATTTTTTGGATTTCTTTTTTTTGGTTTCTAAAAACTTGATTTGGCTGCTTTATTTTTACCAAAGTTTTAAACCCTATACTTTGCTTGTTGGGCTGCAGATTTACACTGCCTCTGCTGAGGCCAAAATTCCAGCAGTTTTGGATTACCTAGGAACCATGGTTGAGGTATGGCCTTTGTTTCTTCTACATCTTAGATATTCAGAATACAAAGTGAAAGCATCTCCAGCTGCTCTATTGGAATTGGCCTTTGTTTCTTCTACAGCTTAGATATTCAGAATACAAAGTGAAAGCATCTCCAGTTGCTCTATTGGAATGTTCTTTCTTACCTCTTTCATCACGTTGGATTAAAAGACAATACCATATGTAAGGGAGAAGAGTGCAAAAGGAAAAGGAAAAGGAAGTACTATTCTCATATTGAAGAGCAAAAAAGGAAGATAAAATCAGAAAATATTGGCCTTTGAATTTCTTTGGAAATTAGAAAGATATTGCCTTTCCATTAGGTAGAAGAAAGGAAACTCCAGTATCAGATATACAACCTACAGATAAATAAGGATATTGGAAGCGCTGTTGCAACTTGATGTGAGTTTACTCAAAACAACCAAGTTGCAACATGAGATCTAGGTTTTGAGACCTTACTAATGTCAAAACTGTCAATTAAAACTTGTCTAATGTACAACTTCTCATATAAACTAATTTTGAATCAAGTGTGAGATTCAAGTTGTTAACTGATGCTCGTAAGGTCCTTGCATCAGTTCCAATATTTACACCAAAGAGTGCTCTGTCACGCAAAAAGTGGCTGTCCTTTTATCCGACAAAATGACTTATGTTTTGTCTACAGAGCAGTTGCACGTCTTCTCCAATATACCAACTTCTTGCTTCTTCATATAAGCTTAGATATTCTTCTTGTTCTTCTTGGTGTAGTAACTGTAGTTTTTTCAAACATGCAGGCAGACTGCAAGTTCCTGATATTTGCGCATCATCAACCAATGATTGAGTCGATACACAACTATTTACTTGTAAGATTTGCATGTTTTAGTTGATTTTCGAGAATTGTAGACTATTTGAACGTTCCCCTTTATTTTGCAGAAGAAGAAGGTTGGTTGTATTAGGATTGATGGCAGTACTCCATCAGCATTACGACAAGCATTGGTAACAGATTTTCAGGAAAAAGAAACAATTAAGGCTGCAGTGGTAATGTCATGGATCTATTATAATTAGTCAAAGAAACTATGTAATTTGACCATAGGACTGGTTTCCTGGTTATTTAGGAAAGTGAGATTACGCAAAAAGGGAAATAATATTTTTATAACTGTTGTATTATAGCTGTCCATCAAAGCTGGGGGTGTCGGGTTAACGTTAACAGCAGCAAGCACAGTGATATTTGCAGAATTATCATGGACACCAGGCGACCTTATTCAAGCCGAGGATCGAGCTCACAGAATTGGCCAGGTAAGCAACATAATGTTAGATAATTGTTTGAAGATGTTTTTCGTTACTGAATTATTTTCAAATCTGCTAGTATACCTGGCTTGGTTAGTTGGCTGCTGTAGCAAGCTGCTGTGATTCATTCGCACTTAATGTAACCAATAACAGTGAATATAAGAGGAGTATAAGCTGGAAGACACTGATCCGTTTGCAGTATTTCGCTATTTCCTGTCTGTATTCCAGTAATTTTGGTTTAAATAACGACTAAATTATGGGGGTCTCTGCATGTTAAGTTAGCAGACTACAGTAGCGTTAATTCTCTGAGAAATCAATATATTCAGGAGTCAGAACTTTAACGGATGTGCTTCCTTTCTAGGTGTCCTCTGTCAATGTGTGTTACCTGCTGGCAAATGACACTGTTGATGACATTATTTGGTACATTCCCTTGGTACTAATAGAGCTTTCTAATTTATATGACAGTGAACATGCTAAGGTAGAAGTTCTGATGTAATGGCTATTCTTATGACTTCTGTACAGGGATGTTGTCCAGAGCAAGCTGGAAAATCTCGGACAGGTCTTCTACTTAATTCTCTATTGAATACTTGAGGTACAAAACTAGCACCCTCGCTAATAAAGTTACAAATGTATATGCAGATGCTTGATGGCCACGAGAAGTCCTTGGAAGTTTCGACTAATCAGTCTTACAGCAGCCCTTCAAAACAGAAGACCCTCGACTCCTTCATAAAGCGCTGTAATTACTCACCACCTCATGATCCCAGGAAAAAACATTGTCCTCAGTGAGCAATGAGCACTCAAGAACAAATATTAAACCCTGTCCCGTATACGCAATAGAAGAAATCAGGGGGTGTGTATATCCGACTAGTCTGTGAAAACTTGTTTAGCAGTAGTATGGAGCATTCCCTCATTTTGTTTAAAGATGCAGCTGAGGCTTTGTTTCCTTTTTGGGCTATCCAACATGTTTTCAATTTTGTCAACTATGTTATTGCCTTAATGTCTCGATAGCTCGGATATAGAATGTACATTTGATATCAATCAACAACTACGCCTTAATCACAAATCTGAGATGTGCTTTTGATCTCTTCTTTTTCCTTCCCCTATTTTGTTAGCCAAGTCGTTTCTTCTGATATGCTTAGTCAAGTCATAGGAAAAGATGGTGTTTATCATCAATTGTCTGTATGCTTAAACATGGTGAAACTGTAAAAGAGAGCAGGTAAAAATTAATCTACGGTTTATTTTAGATGATAACATTCGACTAAACACGAAAACTGTAAGTTAGTCATTGACAACAGCGTTTGATCGAACACATACATTAAGAAAAATGACTTTTGCCATATCCACTACTAGTAAATAATAGTGCCAAAAGAACATAAAAATAATAATTAAAAGTACATACTAGTGCTATGGGATTAAAAAAGAAGGTGCCATATAAAATGAATTGACAATTAAGTATAGTATAGCATGGCATGTACGCCCATTTCAAACAATCAGTAAAGTTCCAGTACATAATGATATACTATTTACAAAGGAATATAGTAAACGTAGTAACCAATGATAATATTTACTTTATAAAAAAGCAATCCAAACCCATTGCTAATCCTAAAAATCACCTCATATCCTACCTAATACATGCAGTGAAAAAACTAATGAAAGAAAAGAACATCTCAAGGCACAGCGTTGGCTAGCCCTATTTCTGGATATCTACCAAGCAAATTGGCTGCAATCAAACTCACATCCTCTAAACCAACCCCAATACACAGAGAATTATTACTGCTAGGAGCAGAGTTAACAGAGACAGAATCACCCGCTTGGAACGCGTCGAAGCAACTGTCACTACTTCCTGAAACCATGACATTTGGACCAACTTTACATTTTCCCATGCATTTGCACCCCGAAACTGCAGCTTCAATCCCAACCATCTGCTGAAATTTCTCTAATATCGCCCCAGCGCCTGATCTCTTGCATTTACCACCCATACATACTTCAATCTTCTTCGTACCCGCTGTAGTTGTTGTAGCAGCTACAGCTGCATTAGGGCTGCTGCCTACATTGCCAATGTAGCTGTCACTAGCTTCCAAGCAGCGTTCCTCATTTTGATCTAAAATAGTAGGGACCGGAACTACTAGACTCGTTATCCTCTCTATTGAGTCCTCATTGGAAGAAGTTGATTTGCTTGAGATCTCTACTGATGTATCCATTTCCGGATTTTGAGTCCGAGGTTCAATCATAAGATTCTCTATTGTTGATGTTGCATTCTCGAGTGCACGTTCACATGCCTCGGGAATTGTTTGGGCAAGAGATTCCATTTTCAGGCTCTTCATGTCAACCAAATTTTGACATTCATCATCACTTGATTCAGAAGAAGAGCTTGAAGATGATGACATTTCACGGTTCGTTATGCCTTGTACTTGACTTGCTCCTTTCATTTTCATGAGTGCTTTTTCTTCTTTCCTTTTCCTCTTCAACTCCTTCTCCTCTGCCTTTAGCTGTTGAAGTTGTCCTAGCAATAGCTCTGCAGTCTCCTGCATAGAGAGGAAACGCAACATAGATAAGCTGTATGCTCTTGTATTAACATGTGGTTAATAATCTACCACATCTATTTGCAGTTCCATCCAACTCGTGCATGCATTTGTGTGCAGGAACGAATGTAGCACAGGAGTACCGCGTTCATTTGAACAGTCATTACTATCGAAGCAAGATCATAAATTTATGTGTAAAATCCACTAAAACTACAACAAATAGTATATCTAAATCCATAACGTTAAAAAATACAACGAATTCAATACTAAAAACGTTAAAGTTTGAACCCATAGAGTTTAAATCCTAGATTCGCCTCTACTTGTATGTGCCCATTAACTAGTCTAAAACTAATATTACGAAACTAAACTGGTTGATTCGAGCAATTGATTTAGCTGAATTACACTTTGGAGAATGAATCTTAGAAGATCAAGAACAGAGAAAAGGGTGTCAAGTCAATAAGTAAAAATCTAGGATTTTAGATTTGTAGATCCAGAGACAACAAAGGTGCAAAACTAGTAGAACTTAATAAAACTATAACTTTATAATATATATCAGTTAACTTCTGATTTATTACTTGCAATACTATAACAAAGATTGAATATTTGCACAAGTTGATATACAACAAACAAGACAATAACAACACAATTCAAATTTGAGAAATACAGAAAATTAAATGATTAAATACTTACAGAAATAGTCTTCCCCCGGACTTGATCAATCAAACCAATATCAGAACCAAAGCCAATTCCCATCTCACTCAAATTAGACAAATCCCTTGACAAACCCTTAAGCAATTTCATCTTCTTCTTCGTCTTTTTCAACGCCACGTCATTCTCTTTATTCTTCTCTTTCTTCCCACACCTAATAATCCTACTACTACCTCTACCAGAAGAATTATAATACTCCAAATAACCCTCATCTTCAAACCCAGAAACCATTAACTTTTTCGGTTTCAAACTTCCCCTTATTTCTGTAAAACTTAACATGGACAATTTTGAACTAGAAGAGTTATGGTGAAAAGGGTTGATGTTAACTCCGGCACCGGCGCCAGTGACGGAAGGAAATCGGCGCAAAACTCCGGCAGAGGTCTCCATCTTGTTTTTGACGCTGAAGTTCTTTTGATTGAGCTTCACCGTCAAACCGAACAAAGATTTTGGTTTTTATATACAAAGAATTGTTCCTTGTTCGAAGAAATAAAGGAGAAGTTTCACTAACTGTTTTATGACACGTGGAAGGTATTGATTGGTTGTTGCTTACGTGGCAGCAAATTTGTGCTTTGCGCAGGTGAACTTGCTCACCTTTTCGGTTACCCACGTTTTTCCTTCTTCCCGCCACGCTTTTTTCTTATGTTTAGGACCGTCAGATTGTTTTGATTAAAATTGACGGCTAAGATTATGCCATGTGTGTGCCACGTGGAATGCTTTCTGATGACGTGGTAATTTCTGTTATTACTTCTTTTCTTTTTTCTTTTTCTTGGTTCTTTGGTTGTGATGTTAATAACATTTTTATTGAAATGGACGGCTAAGATTATGCCATGTGTGTGCCACGTGGAATGCTTGCTGATGACGTGGCAATTTCTATTTTTACTTCTTTTCTTTTTTCTTTTTCTTGGTTCTTTGGTTGTGATGTTAATAACATTTTTATTGAAATGGACGGCTAAGATTATGCCTTGTGTGTGCCACGTGGAATGCTTGCTGATGACGTGGCAATTTCTGTTTTTACTTTTTTTCTTTTTTCTTTTTCTTGCTTCTTTGGTTGTGATGTTAATAACAAAAAATAGTAAAGTGGGAACATAAGTTTAACTAAAATTTCTTAGAAATTTTTAATATAATAGTGATATGTATAGATAAATATTATTCAAACTTTGAAAAGATTAATATGATTAAAATTATTAATAAAAAAGATATTTAAAAGGCAACAAAGATATGGTATTTTTCAATTTCTTTAATCAAAAAGTAGTTTTATGTAGCTTTAATTGGGAATTGAAATTTCAAACTATAACCATATACTTATTAAGATTTTTTTAGAAAAATAAAATAAGATATACTCTTATATATGCTTTGTCGATTTCGAAAAGTGATCCATATCTCATATGACAGGCAATAGATTGTCTCCTCTTTCAACTTTTTCGCGAGAGACGTGGCTTAATCTCCATCACTCCCTTTAGAATAGGAGACAATAATGGAGCGAATTCATGAGAGAGTACTTCATCACGAACTGTCAAAACACGTTCAGCCAACCGTCAATCTTCAGCCCAAACCTAACCTATACAACCAAGTGTCTTTGAACATCTTTCAGGAGTATTTCATCACGAACTGCCAAAGCACGCTCAGCCAACCGTCAATCTTCAGCCCAAAGCTAACCTATACAACCAAGTGTCTTTGAGCATCTGCCAAGTCACTGAATTTTGGCTTTATATAGTCCCTTCTCCCAAAGCAAGAAGTAATCTCTCTTTTTCTTTTCTTTTATGTTTTGGTTAGTACCCTTTCTTACGAAATCTTTGCTTGGACGACTTAAGAATTCCCCAAATTTGGAAAACGGATTAGTCCTTTCTCACATATGAAACAATTTAAAATTATTATGCTTTTTCTTTAACTATTTTAAAAAAATTAAACATTACTTTTACGATCAAAAACTATAATAAGAGTGAGGTTAAACAGTTAAAGTAACTTTAAAAAATTTACAATGTCAAAAAAGAATTTACACAGTTATTATATATAACTTAAATACATATTGCGTTCGTTTCATTTAATGTGCCACACTTTCCTTATTAGTATGAAAGATCAACATATTTCTATATTTGGAAACATTAACTTTAAACATTCAATTTTACCATTTTACTCTTAATAAGAAGTTTTTTATAGCTATACAAATATTATGGCCTACCAAACTTTTACTCTTAAAGCTTCTAAACCACAAGTTTCAATTTCTTTTTCCTTTAAAATTTCGTGTCAAGTCAAACTACTTCTCCCTTTCATTCTCCTGCCAGTCAAAGGTCCAAGCAATCCCAAAAGCTATTTTATAAAAGAAAGGAGAGAAGGATTGATGCTTCATTCTTCCATGAGTAAGAAAGAATATGGAATACTCCATTAATAATAACACAATATGCTCAACAAATGAGAGAATGAAAGATTAAGAAATTGTAGTAACTTTGTCTAGCATTACATTTCCATGTACCTTAATATGTACTGCTTCATTAGAAATAGCAGGTGTCTGATGGAATAGTCGATATATCATAAACTGGATTAGACAAGGGCAGTTCGATGCATAAAGCATCCCGTATTCATGTAGGGTGAGAAAGGACCGCACCCCAAAGGGTGTGATGCACACAGCCTATTCTAATGCAAGCATTAGTGGCTGTTTCTACGGCTCGAACGTGTGACCTAAGTCACACGGATACAACTTTGTTGTTGTTCCAAGGCTTCCTTTCTGGACTAGACACCATTATTATACTTAAAATATGTATTACTTCATAGTGCTAGTAGACTTTGATACTAGAGAAGCATAAATACCATCTTCTCTATTAACCAAAGTTTCATGATTTCCTTTTTCAACAATGGCACCATCTTTCATTACTGCAATAACATCAGCTCCTTTAATTGTGGAAAGCCTATGAGCCACCACAACTGTAGTTCTGCCTTCCCTTACTCTATCAAGTGCATCTTGAACTACTTTCTCAGACTCAGAATCAAGTGCACTTGTGGCCTCATCTAGTAGTAATATCTTTGGACACTTCACTATTGCTCTTGCAATTGCAACTCTTTGCTTCTGTCCACCAGATAGTTGTATTCCTCTTTCACCAACTAATGTGTCATAGCCCTACAAATCAAGGCAAAGAAGAGAACAACTTACTAGAGTTGTTAAGAGTCAAAGGACATAGATAAAGTCTATGTTACATGATTCTCTTATATGTCTTGTCATACCTGTGTCAAACGGGTACGACTTTAGGTATTTGAGTAAATTCTTCAAAATATACTCAAATTCAGAAAAAGTCCATGTATTTGTATTGGATTCTTACGCGTAACCGATCCATGTATTATGGGACAAAATGCAATGTCGTATGCAGGATTTTGTAGAAGCAGTGTTGGCTTATTGTCACAATTCCTCTTGTAAGTAGGTTTGGTCTGGAACTATGATGGTTTTAAAGTTGTACTTCCGATCCAAGATTGATATTCGGTCTATTGTATATATACGTATTATTTTTTGAAAAAAATATTATTTACACACTAAAAAAATACGAAGCAATGTCGGATGACACCCCTTAGTGTGTATGTGAACTTACACTGTTACACAAAAGGTGACCAAGAACCTATTTTATTGTATGCAGCTTTTACCCTGTATTTCTGTAAGAGGCTGTTTCCACGACTCGAACCCGTGACCTCTTGGTCACATGGCAGCAACTTTACCAGTTACGCCAAGACTCCCCTTGTAACAGCTAGAATTTCATTCCATAAAAAGTTACCTGTTGTAAGCCACTGATGAAGTTGTGAGCATTGGCTAACTCAGCAGCAGCTAATATTTCTGCTTCAGTGGCATCACTTTCTTTTCCATATGCTATGTTGGCTCTAATTGTGTCATTGAACAACATAGGCTCCTGACTTACCAGTCCCATTTGCTCTCTCAACCATTTCACCTTCAGATCTTGAATTTCTATACCATCTAATGTGATTAGGCCTGAATCAGGATCATAAAATCTTTGCAACAAAGAAATAACCGTAGATTTTCCGCTTCCACTTTCTCCCACTAGAGCGACCGTCTAGCATAAAGAAATACATTTTTTACATCAGAACCATTGACAATCGCGCCATAAGACCGCTAAAAAATGATTATGGGAATATGCATTAGAACTTACCTCACCAGAGCTAATGATTAGGCATAGATCTTTTAGAACTTGAGCCTCAGGTCTACTTGGATAATTAAAACTGACATGTTGAAACTCAATATTTCCCTTCGCATTGTCTAATGTCATTCCTGAGTTATCACTTGAGTCTATCTTGGATTGCCAGTCAAGAAGTGCAAAGATAGAAGATGCACCACTTTTGGCTTTGGTGGAATCAGGAGCGAGTCCACCTGATTGAGAAATCGCGGTTGCTGTCAAGCTAAGACCATAGAAAACCTGAAACTCAGAACTAGGAAAATTAAATTGACAAAGAGAAGAAACTTAAAATACAAATCTTATCTTTAGCTCACAAGACTTACCCGAAAAACCTCAGAAAATGTGACTTTACCGGACTCAATCAATCGAGCACCAGCATAAAAGCTGGCAGCATAGACAGAATACAAGCAGAACATTGAAAAACCAAAGCCTGCACCACTCAATAATCCTTCTTTTATTCCAGCTCTAACCGGTTCTTCACATTTTCTTTTGTATAATTGCACCACTTTATCTTCAGCAGAGAAAGAAGCCACTGTTCTGATACTTCCAACTGCTTCACTGGCAACTCGACTTGCATCCTCGTATAATTTCTGCAGAAATATTTCACTTGCATTAAGAAAACTGATGTTGTAACTTTTCGTTAGTACAGAAGTTTGGAGCTAACCTTAGCATCAGCACCAAAACCACTAACGTATTTCATGTGAAGATATCCATTTAATCCAATTAGAGGCACCATAACTATCATTATGAGTGCCAATTGCCAGCTTGCTTCAAGTCCTATAACTAAACCAGCTATAGCTGTCGACGTATTCTGTACAACCAAAGCAAGTGACTCTCCAACCATACCTCGCACAGATGCTGCATCTGCAGATAGTCGGGTGCCAATTGCACCAACCGAGTTCTCCTTTCTGTCGAACCAACTCATCTCCATGTAAACTACTTTCTCGAAGCACATTAAGCGAATCCGCTTAATTAACTTACATCCTGCTACAGCAAACAAGAATGTCCTCAAGGGTGTTGCTAATAAAGAAGCCAATCCTAGACCGAGAAATATCAATGACCAAAATCTTGAATGCTTTCTGAGTTCATGAGCTGGCTCATAGAAAGTCTTGATAACATTAGAAAGAAGTACCCCAAAAATAGGTAGTATTAGAGCATTGACCACTGCAGCTATACAACCAAGTAATAATTCTGGAATCTCTGGTTTGTTCATAAATGCCAAGCGACAAAGTGCGTTGTCTTTATCCTTTTTCAATTCAGCTGTTGCTGAACTAAGATCATGGCATTCACTAACTTCTTTCTCTGCTGCACTAAGTGAAATGGACAATGAATGATGGCTACTATTCTCGATCCTGAACGAGCCTCTACTTGCTGATCGTGTTAGGATATTCTGCTTATTTGGTTTCTTTTCAGGAGTTAGGACTATCTCTTCCTTGTCCAGTTCATTTGAATCTTGTTCTCCTGAATGTTTGCTTAGCTCTTGCAACTGTATAAGCTGAACATATGCTCCTTCCCTATTTTGCAGCAGTTCCTTGTGGGAACCTGAAAGTTTGAAAAGGATAAGAAAATAGTAATCACACATTTTTTGCTTTCATTTCTGTTCCGTACTGTTGGTTTTAGGGTTAGTCTGTTAGTTTTTCTTGTCTTAGGTTGCTAGTAATTCATGTTGTTTTCCTATTATCTTTCGCCTCGGTTTCTTAGTATTCTGTTGTTGTTACAGCTTGTTGCTATTGTTTCCTTTTGTTGTTATTATCTTTCTGGCCCTCTTTGTTGATATTGCTTGTTTCTACTGTTTCTTTATCGGAAACAGCTTTTCTATCTTTCCAAGGTAGGGGTAAGGTCTGGGTACACACTACCAGACCCCACTTGTAGGATTTCACTAGGTGGTTGTTGTTGTACATTTTTTGCTATCATCTTTATAATTACCATTTAAATGAACTAGCTAATAATCTTGAATCCGGTGTACTGGAAAAGATAGTTTGTGTGACACAAACCTTTTTCAATGATCTTTCCCTCTTGGATTACAGCTATTGTATCTGCATTCTTTACTGTACTCAAGCGATGCGCAACAATTACTGTAGTTCGGTTAATCATGACACTGTCCAATGTCTCTTGAACAATCCTCTCAGATTCTGCATCAAGAGCACTTGTAGCTTCATCCAAAAGTAGAATTTTGGGATCCTTTAGTATTGCTCTTGCAATAGCAATTCTTTGCTTTTGGCCTCCTGACAGCTGACTTCCGTGATCGCCAACTCTCGTGTCTAGTCCCTGAAATAGAAGAAACAATGGACAAAGCTAATCTTTCTAAGCAGTGAGAAGAAAATTAGATCTCAAAGTAGAGACTGAAATAAAACAACTCCAAAGTCTAAAGCCTGACCTGAGGTAAATTATCAATAAACTTGGAAGCATTGGCAAGTTGAACAGCAGCTTTAATTTCTGCAAGAGTTGCGCCGTCCTTCCCGTAGGCGATATTATCCTTTATTGTTGAACCAAACAGCACAGGTTCTTGGCTAACAAGCCCGATTTTCCCCCTGATCCACCTAAGCTGAAATTCTTTGATATTTATACCGTCAATCAGAACTTCACCAGCCTGTGGATCATAGAACCTCACTATCAGACTTATCACTGTCGATTTTCCACTTCCACTTCGCCCTACTAGAGCTGTTGTTGTTCCCTTTGGTATCGACAGAGAAAAACCGCTAAATATGCTCTCCTGTGGTCTTGCTGGATAACAGAAATAAATGTCCTTAAGTTCAATGTCACCACTAATGTCATGAAGTTTCTGTCCATTTATATCATAAGGATCTATAGCCGGCTTTCTGTTTATCGTCTCAAACATTTTAAATGCTGCAGCCTTTCCAGCAGCAAATGCGCGCAAGCATGGAGATGCATATCCTAAAGAACTGAGATTAAGAGAAGAAAAAGGAACAAAGGAGTTAAAAAGACGAATGACATTAAGGCTTAGTAATATCGGTATCATCAATACATGTGGAACTGTGTGGTTTCATATGCCATATGTGCCATTCGTTTGCAAAGAGTTTTGGATGTTAGATGAAGAAAGCTCCAAGTAAAAGAAGCGAAACGTACAAAGAAAAGGCAGAACGGAACCTACAAGGAGCCAGTTAGTATAGCCATAATGACATTCATTACATCTCCTCCAGTATAGTTATGGTCCAAAATCATTTTTGCACCATACCATATAGCTAAAGCATAACTTGTATAGAAGACAAACATAAAAACACCGAATCCAAGCCCTGAAGCCAAACCCTCTTGTACACCAGAATGATAAGCTTTGTTTAGAGAATTTTGATATTCAGAAATAGCTCTTCTCTCTCCCGTATATGATGCAACCTGAACGAAAAATCAAGTCGCTTGGTGAATAAAAACTTTTGAAACAGTTGAAAATAAATAAGAAAAAATGACTGTTTCCAACTTTTCATACAGTTTTAATTGAGCTTATTGTCTGTTCAACCACAGTTGCAGCTTCTGAATAATGAGTCTGTGCGCGTGATGCTAGTTTTGCCAGAAGGATTGTCAAGACAGCAGAAGAGATGACAAGTGGAGGAACTGAAGATAACAAGACCAATGATAGACGCCACCCCTTAATAAAAGCTATTACAAATCCTCCAAAGAATGTAGCTGATACCTGAATAAATTTGCCAACCTGCAGTTTAAAGTGAATAGGGTTCATGCTAAATCTTCTAGATATAGCAAATGGTAATGATATACATAGCTTTGTCTTTCAGAATACCTTTTCGCCGATGGCGTCTTGTATAGTAAGAGTATCACTACACAGGCTTTCAATAATCACACCAGTGTTAGTCTTCTGATCAAAAAAGCCAATATCTTGTCTTAGTACTGTTCTCAGGTATAAGTATCTAATTCGAGCAGCCTGTCTTTCGCCTGTGACTGTCCAGCAAGCCACCTCTGAAAAGATGCTAACGTAAGTACTGAGTTATTTCACTTAAAGAGAAACTAAACTACTTTAACAATGGCATGCAAAATAGAAACAGGTATATCAGTCTGGTAGGTAAAAATACTTACGCGTAAATGTAGCAAGACCTGAACCGAAAGCCAGATACATGAATTTAAGGGCCACCTGAAAAAAGCATGACACAAGAGGAAGCAATAAAATGATATCACTCTGAAATAGTACTCTATGGTAGTGGCGTAGCCATATACACTGAAGGGTGGTCAACTGAACACCCTACATCGAAAAACTATACAGTGTATATAGAAACTTATATGTTGTGTATAAAGGCCAAAAGTTATTTTTTATGTGCATATATCAAATTTTCGCGAAATTCCTGGTTTCGCGCCTATGGTTGAGCTTAGAAAAGGTATAGCAAAGCTTGTACCTTAGAAACTTTACTAACAATTTTTCCGTTATCCGCGGTCATTCCAAAGGAATCAACTATCTCCCCAAAAATTACAGCCATCAGGGGAAAGCAGATTCCACTACCAACAGCTGTGATCATACCGATAACCATCAATGCATGATCTATGGTGTCCGCAAAGGCGAACAGATTATAGTATGGAACTTCTTCAGCAGCAGCAGCAGCCTCTTTCTGCTTTTTAGTCTTGTCCGATTCTCGTGTAAAATTAGAACCTTCTGAGGATTCTAAAACTCTAGTTTCCCTGTTATCGATGCCTGTTTCGATAGCATTAATCTCTTCTGCCATCACTCAACTGCAGCCTGATTTTCCAACTATTTACTACCCTGTAAGCAAGAATCAGCAACTGCTATAGTCGACACGGGAATTTATACAAATGAAGAGAGATTGATATGTAGATCAGAAAAACTGCAATCAGTTGAAATAAACATTTGAAAGCTTAAAACATTAGCAAGTAACTAATGAGCAATCAGAATTATCAACACTGCTACATAAACTGTGACTCTAGAATTATTGTCAATACTCCTGAAAAAACTGAAAAGAATGCCTTACTAGTTTTTACTCATGCAACTTGCTGCTGCTGATCAGTCAGGAATGAGACATATAGAACAATAACCACTCTCTTCTATTAATAGGCTTTCAAGTGGACTTCAGAAAATGCCATAGAAAATGATACTTTTAGATATACAAAGATATATCATTCCCTACTGTTCAGACATAATATAATTAAGTCAAAAGTACGTTCTCTCTAATAGTTTAAGCTTTTGAATGAGATAGTTGCACACTTAAACATGATATTCACATATTGCCAGCAAGTTAAAAAAAAAAAGAAGAAATGTCTTCACGTGTTTGATTCATGAAAAAGAATTAGGCACAAACATGAGGAGGTGTGTTGAGAGGTCATACATAATATAATTACCACAAAAGAATGTGGTGCAATGGATGGGGCTGCTCTTCGCTTAACCAGAGGTTTGGGGTTCGAGCCCTGGGTATGAAAAAATACTTGGTAGGGAACGCTTTCCTCCGAATGGAACCCTACGCGACGCGAATCCGGATATAGTCGGGCTCCGATGCGGGTACCAAACACCGGATAAAAAAAAAACATAATATTATTAAGTTAATCTAAAGTGTGCTCGTTGCAAACTTCAACATGGTATCAAAGCAAGCAAAAGGTCTTTAAGTTCATATTTCACTGCCACAAAAAGATAATATTTCCACGTGTTCGAACCGAAAAAGAGTCAGTCCAACACATGAGGGGGCGTGTCGATACATACTAATATAATTAAATTAAAAGTTTGTTATCTTTAACATCTTAAACGTATGAATGAGATGGTCGCACACTTAATCACCTATAAGGGCGTAAATGCAAAACTATTAAATAATCCACACTGATATCAGGTCAAATAGCTTTTGGAACTTAAAAAAATACTTTGGTAGCGCCACAATGACGCTCAAATCATCTGCAGATGGCATAAAATCCGTTTATATATCCTCCAAAATGATTTAATTCCTTAGACAAATCGTCACAAAAAGTACCAATCATTCAGTTATTTAATTAAACACTTGTACGAAGTTCTAATTCTTTAATTAATATGTTAAGCTCAAAGCGTCATTATTGAACAACTTCTGAATGTTTTTCTGCTAATTAAGCACATATCATAGTAATTGTTGACAAAGATTAAAGACAAATCAGCATCTGAGGTTTCAGTAAACGATGTTGTCAGTCTGCTTTCAATGATTTAATATCGTACAAAAATAGAAACATAAACAATTCTTGATGTTTCTGGATGGACGTACTTTCGAATTGATTAATGTTATAAAAAATATGTCCCATTCAAAAAGTCCAATTATGCTTTAAATAACTTCTTAGTATTAGTACATACTACATTGACAATAAAAAAAAAAAAAAAAAATTACACTATTAGTATTATATTTTAACATCTTGTAGCATGTAATTTAACTTATTTTTCCATGTTACTAATCTATTTATTATGGATAATTGTGTGTAGTTATCATTTTACACGGCTTGGCAATAAACTATTCTTTTAAAGTATCAGCGTATAAATTAAACTCTAACGTTTTATATGCATTTCAGGTGTGACTTTGCAAGAAGTGGCACAATATCGCGGCTCTCCGAATATAAATTATCCGCTCTTGGTTTTTACGCCAAACTAATATTATGGTTCTTTTGCTATTGTTATTATTAACCATAATTAATTAATATGTATTTTTGTTGTATTCATTACTTAATCGTAGTATATTAATATGTTTTGGCCGAATATGCATATAACAATTTTTCGGGACCACTTGGCTCTATCCCATGGGTTTATTATATGAGCTAAAAAGAAAGTATAAACAAGAAAAAGAGGCTTAACCACTCCATTACTAGGAGTTTAGGAATCTTATTTGTATAAATTGAAAATAGTAACTGAAAAAAAATAAATTAGAATCCTCTGCTTAACCTAGTAAAAATCAGAGCTACAGACAAGTAACAAATCTTTTTTCGTAAAATTAATTTAGAGGAACAGAGTGGTGGAATGTTGGATTTGTATGGGTAAAAAATTATCTATAATACGATCAAACCATGTTAACATTAAGGAGGCATTCGCAGACTGTCATGTCTTATTAATACGATTTCAATAAAGACTTGCCCAAGGTCTCATGTTTTCAGAAGCAATGAAGGTTGCGATCGAAGAGTCAACAATGATCAAGGTCGAGATCGAGCATCCTAGACAGGGTTATAACGGCTATTTTTAGGATAGGACACAAAAGAGAATATTCTAGTGAATATTCTCTATACCTGTACTATTAGGGTTTTTAGGAATATGTTCTCTATAACTAGAAAAAGACACAATGATAAGGGATATGAGATATTCATTTGTAAAAAAACACATTAACTTTATAGAGAGAATTTGTCCCTATATTTGTCCCTATTACAAGCATATGAAAACAACATTTTTATTAAGATTCTTGTCTAGCTTTTTGACTTGATCCCCCTGAATGTTCAAAGGCTCATCAATTATTCATCATTGTCAGAAAGAATATCCACATATCCCACCCCTTTTCGGGCGACTCACACATTTTTATCTACTTAAATGTAATTCATTGCTATTTATTATTATTTAATGCTATCTTCCATCTTTTTGGATCATTGAATACTATTATTATTGCTCACATTCATTATCATTCGATCAAACAATACATCTCACCTGCCATAAAACTGATAATCTTATCTTTTGAATATTATTATTAATTAAGATTGACTCTGTTTTACTTAAATTTAATTGGTTGAACCCATATCTATATTTGAGTCAAACAGAATTGTCACCACAATTCTATATATAAGTGATAAATTTTAAGTAAAATTGTTTATTTTTTGGTGAATACAAATGCCATATATATCATTGACTTCTTTTGCTCTTCACTTCTGATATATTGTTCAC
Source organism: Nicotiana obtusifolia (assembly GCA_002018475.1). Taxonomy (NCBI): domain Eukaryota; kingdom Viridiplantae; phylum Streptophyta; class Magnoliopsida; order Solanales; family Solanaceae; genus Nicotiana; species Nicotiana obtusifolia. The sequence goes on from MCJB01003114.1 coordinate 213,044, forward strand.
TATAGAAATAAATGTTCCAATAACTAATTTATTAATGATAATCTCCCAACATAGTTTTCCATATGATAATTATCTACTAAATCAAGAGTCTAAAGGGAGGTGTATGTATAACTATCTCATATTTGTTAACCACTGTCCGATTAATCCAGATTTATGTCGCATGTGACTTATTAAAAAGAAAAACGCTTCCTGTCAAGAATCTTTCTATTTGTTATGACTTATTTTAAACAGCTAAAATTAGCTAATACTAGTATACTTTCATCAATCTTTATATTTCATGAAATTGCGATATTTCCATTTCCAAATTGTTTAGTAACACTTTATAAGTTACTAAAAATCAATACATAATGTTTGAAACTATTTCTACTATTACAAACTATTATATTTATTACAGCTATTAACACTCTTGTTGAAATGGAATTTGGAGTAAAGCTTTGAGGGTAAATTACCGGAAATCTCTTCATGTTGTTCAGCTCCGTCACATTTATATAACAAAAAGGGAAGTTTTGGACAATGGTTAAGTTGTTTTCGTGTAACCAATAGGTTATAGGTTCGAGTTATGGAATCAGCCACTGATACTTGCATCATGATAGATTGTTTATGTTACAACCTTTGAGGTGCGGCCTTCTCTGGAATACATTCGGCTGCTATTTTCTGCCCTGTTCGGACGATGGTTGTGTCCTGAACCCAGTCAGCGGCACATCTCCTATCTCCTAGAGAAGCGGCTGAACAGCTGCGAGCCGCTAGTTTCCTGGAGAACGGCGAGAGAGGCTAGGCGAGAATTAAAGGCTGTAGCGAGCAACCATCTGGTAAGAGGTTTTTCCAGAAAGCAAAAACCCGATGCCATTGATGTAAAAAAGACATCTAGAATAGATCGAGCTAAATGTTGAATCATAAGTAGGAGGGTTAGCGCTTCCTTTTCTCTTTGTAGGTCTACTTCTTTCACTACTTATGCCTTACAAGAATAAAAATAAGCTTCTACCGGGACCGGAACATGGCACTCGACGAAAGAGCTTTACAAGCGGCATTGCCTATTCACTCACGTGATATTGCTGGATCGGGCTTTAGCCCATTGTCCAAGATTCCCCACTGCTGCCCCCCGTAGGAGTCCGGACCGTATCTCAGTCCCAGAGTGGCTGATTTATTCTTAAAAACTAATTTAAATTTATATAATTCTATTTTGGAGGTGATTATACCATAGAATCACTAAATTCATAACATATAATGACAAAAAGAAATTCATCATTTACTATATATACATTTAAGAAAAGTTGTTCTCGTATATATTGTAATTTCTCGACGAGAGAATTCGAATTCCCCTGCCCATCATAACATATATTGGTATCATCTTTTTGTAATTAGATACAACCACTTTATCTTCTAAATAAAGCTACGAAAAATAGATTCTTTCTAATCACAGCATTTTGGAAATGAACATTTTGGGAACTTCTAATTTGGTTTGCATAATTAATAATTAAATAATTATTTTGTCTCTTAATTAAGTTATGAATCAGATAAAATTTTGTAGTTATGCAAAATATTTGGTAATTTTCTTGATGGATGGAAACATATTTATTAGGAGTCCAACCATTTTTTAGTAGCAAATCCCTAAAGTTAAAGTTTTTGCAAAAAAATCACTAACTCACCTATATAAATACCCATAATCTCTTTGCTTTAACAATAAGCATAAATTAGAAGGCTTCTTAATTTTTCTGGTGATTTTCAACTCTGACTTGAAAAACAATGGCTAAAGGTACCTTTCTACTTTATATTTGCTGTGACCAAGATATGTATGATTTACTTTCACACATGCAAGTAGAGTAATTGCATAGACTAAGTACCAAAGAATGGTTGGACAAAATTGCAATCAATTAAAGTAAGTTTATCATGAAATCTCATGCAAACAAGCAGGTCGGTGCACTCAGCTCCCGTTATATATGGGGTTCGGGGAATGGCCGGATCACATATATCTATTTTATCATTCAAGCTCTCATCATAAAGCTGCAACAAGAATTCTTCATGCGAGACTTAGGGCTCATTAAAAAATGAACCTTGGCGAAGTCTGATTCTAAAGAGAGACATCGACGCTAGTCAGTCTAAATGATGTAGACAGAACCCGCTCCGGGCTTGATTACCACCGAAAATTTCCCGAGATTGGTTATTCCTCTCCGTTCGTATCTCTTTTTCCAATTTCGGTCTCGATTAGTTCACAAGATTGAATGGCCAATTCTCCTCCGAACCCTCGATTTGATTGTTTTCCAAGAATGTTGAGCCGGGTATGTAAGCCATGTATCTGGGAGGAACTTAAATAAAAGAAGGGCTGGCGATAGGCCTCAGAGATACGATCGATGAATCACCGGAAGGAAATACTGGTGATACGCCGAGAGATACTGGGAATTCTACGAAGAAGTGCACCTGGACTATAGAGCTCCTCACCCACTAAAAAGAGAAGAGGCCGGGGAGGATTGTACGCAGCCTTACCTTGCATTTTTGCAATAAACTATTTCCACAGCTCGAATCCATGACCTCGTGGTTACATGGAGGTAACTTTACCAGTTATGCCAATGCTCCCCTGCAATCTCATGCAAACACTAATTAAAAAAAATTGTTAGCTACGAACTTCGTCACTAATTTGTTGCAAAAACGCTCGTAGTTAAAAGAACTTTTGATAATGGTTTGCTAATTTATTGTTAAGTAGGATTAGCACAAATTTTGCTGTTTAACTATATAATTTGTCCGTCGTTAATTTATGATTTTTAGTACTAAAAAAAGAAAGAACTCTAAAGAAAAAGATACAAAAGTTGAAGCGAGAATAAAGAAGAATAATAGATGACCACTTGATGAAATCTTGAGGGAAGTAGGGTAAATGGCCGATATTACTGGAAGGATTCCTCTTGACATAATACATGATTTCCATCAAATCTATATGTTTCGTTTCAAGAACTAGACTAATTACAGCTTCATTTCAGTAAGTACTTGTTCTATTATATATACCTTATTGAAAGGAGAATTCTACATTCCCCAAGGAGATTAATGAAAACGAGATTATTTAGTGAATATATATTTTAATAAATATTTGGATTCATTAGATTAAAAATGAGATATATATATATATATATATAATATAATTTAAAAAATGCGTGATTTTATAATAAATAAACTTGGATAAATTTTATTTTTAATTTTAACCACAGTCTTATTAAAGGACTTCAGAAGAAGTGTTTTAAAGAAGGGCAATTTAGTCATTTGGTTATTTTAACTCATGAATTATTATCCCTACATTGACTGTATATAAAATAATATCAAAATTATGTTATAATTAATTATGAGATTGCTTATATTGAAAATAAAATCCAACAAAAAAAAAAGATTAAATAATTTTATAGTTTATTCCGAGGTTATTATTCTTATTCCATAAATCAAACAACCCATTTAATCAAGTAAAAGCTAATAGCAGCTTTTGTCCTTCAATTATTAGTATATTTTGAGTTTAATCCTTCTAATATCTGACTAAGCATATATAACCCTCAATTTCTTGTCTTGTGCACTTTTGATCTCTTTGTCCAGAATTATTAACCGTAACCATTTAATTACCCATGTGTTACGTTAAGCTTATTTTCCATTTGAGGGTATTATTATACTTCTAAATTAGTTCAAATACATATTTGCTATATAAAGAGAGCAGAACCATAATCTTTCTTCTCCGATTTCTATCGAGTTGCCCACTCTGGGTGACTGGATCGCCCCGGCGAGGTCACACTTACATTGTGACGTAGCCAACTTGGAATTTCCTGCGAGATCTGTTAAACCGCTGGGACTGAATAGAATCCGTTTGGAAAGATCTTTTCAATTAATTGAAAGTTAAATTTGTTGAGTCATATATTATAAGGACCTCAATTATAATTTACCAATAATCCAGGGACCCAAAATGCTATTATCCCATCAAATGATATAAAATCAAAATCAAACCTTAAGGGGACGTTTGGTAGGAGGTATTAGAAAAAATAATATAAGTATTAGCTCTATGCTTTACTAATACATTGTTTGGTATATCTTTTCTACATGTGTATAACTAATACAAGTATTAGTAATATACCATACTTGGTATTATCCTAATGTATAAGCAATGCATGGAAAACCACGACAACAGTAGTAATGCAAGGGTTTTTAATACTTGCATAAACATGGTTAAAGACCTAATTACCCCCCTCAAATCCCTAAAAACTCATCTCAAATACTTTCCCCCATATTATTAGCAAGCAGACTTCTCTCTATACGCTTTGGCCATGGAATAGCACAGGTGAATGCAGCCAAACTTGTTATAGCTTAATACTTTGATAGTACTATTTTATTTCTTTGCATTATTATTTTTGTACTGATCCATTTAGGTTAACGGAACACTTAAAAGAGCCCTAGCCTTTTACTCGAGGTAGATGTTACCTCTCAATGTTGAAAGAATTTCTTATTCTATTATCTATTTAGCTAATTATTATATCTAAAGTTGAAAATTATGGAGGGTACTTTTGTAAGTATCCAAAAATTTAAAATTTTTACAATTCTTTAATATACCCAACTAAATAATAAATAAAAAATAATCGCAACATAACTAATGCCAGCATTACTAATACACTGTTCTTCTACCTCCTGTCAAACGACCCCTAAGTTGTATTTGGCTTTGGTCTACTTTTTTTTCTTTAAATATATTTAAATATAGAGTATAAAAAAATAGTCAACTTCCTTAAAAAGTTGGAGAAAGGGGCAAAAAGTCCCAACTTTCACGATCATTGGTCGTAGCATTGGCACTACGAAATTAGTAAAGTATAAACGTCATTCTCCATTGTTGAAGTAGCGGCGACTTCCAAATCCTAACTACACCCAATCGGACAACTCTTTTTTCGGCTGTGTGTGTTAGAATTCAGCCTCAAATTTATGCACATGAGGTGTTCGACAGTTTGCCAATCTGTAGCAAGCTGCATGAATATACCAAATAGTATTACTGGAAGTCCTTATCTTCTGCCAAAACCTGTTAAATTCTCTAACGGTGCATTGGTGTTACGCTCGCCTAGTTCGTATGCTCATGTAAATGGGTTCTCTTGCCGCTGCGCCACTACGTCGGTGCCACCTGGCGAAGATGTGTTCTCAGTTGTTACTTCTAACACAAAGTCTGAAGTGGATTACCTTGGTCAAAGCACCAAAGGCGATTTGAACCTCAATTTTGGTACTACTCCATACATCTCTACAAGTAAGCTCAAAAAAAGAAGAGGATTTTGGCCTCTTTGGTTGAGCTTTTGAATTGATTCTGATATTATGTGTTGCTAATTGCTTAAAGAAGCCACTAAACTTCCACATTTGGGGGGGGGGGG
>MCJB01003114.1:218426-229619 GCA_002018475.1 Nicotiana obtusifolia
GGGGGGGGGGAGGGGGGAATTGGACCATACATTGGGTCTTGTATGCAAAAAAGAGACTGTTTTCGTGGTTTGAAAAGTAACACGGCAGCAACTGTTAGTATTACCGTTGGACTAAAACGGTCCAAACATACTCTTAATATGGTGTTAATATTATCCGCTTTGGGCCAAACTTGCACGGTTTTCCCCTAATGGTCTCACACCATCAAGAGTATCCAACAACTTACAAGTAGATCATTTCTTTTTTCTACTTTCCATGTGGGACTATGTTCACACACCCAACAATCGTCCCCTTGAAGTAAGTTCCACATGATCCATCATCGTTCATGGGCTAATTTGGAAAGTAAATGTGGGTCACCCACATGGTCTTAAGTATTTATGGTCACCTAAGCCCAAAGGCTGTGTATGTATCTTCAAAGTCGTAAACCTCGTAGACGGGCGAAGGCACTAAGCCGGGCCTCACGCCACACTCCGCCATCTCCTTAGTCCCGTCAAACCGTAGGCTCTGATACCAGTTGTTGAACTAAACAGCCCATGGTGTGATGCTGTCCGTTTTGGGCCAAGCCCACACGGTTTTCCCAAAAGGCCTTACACCTTTAAGAGTATCCAACTCCTTATAAGTAGATCATTTTTCTTTGCTACTTTCCACGTGGGACTTTGTTCACACACACAACAAGTGTCGTGCCAAGGTTCCCCTTCTACTAATCGCTTAATTTACAACAACAAAAAAATGCTGTAGCTTTTAATTGATTATGGTTATTCAAATACTCCTTTAGCTCGTTTATATGATACTCTTGGTATTTTGGTTTCCGCTAATTATAATAAAGGTGACTTTCAAGAATTTAACTTCAATTAACTATTCAAATTCTAAATTTGATTTTGGTTTTCTTAATCAAACTAATGTCTTAACCACTATTTCACTACACACTTATATAATACGCAAGTCAAATTAACAGTCCAAACTTTGTGTAGGCAAAAAAAATATAAAATGGAAGATTTTGTAGTGACCTGCATCGGAAAAATAAAAGTTTTATTGATCACTTGCATTTGACAATAATATAATAAAAGGTGGCTTTGTGATGATAACTGAAGTTTTAATTATAATTAATGAAATTGATTATCCAAATTAAACAGAACTTTAAATAGAAAAGCAAAAGAAAAGAAGATACAACTTTTGGTGTATATAGTAGGGTGTTGGTTAACTATTATGATTAAAACATGGCAGTTCCTTATCATTTTACCTTCGAATGATGCAGGAATTGATGGCCAGGCACTGCAAGGCCCTATTGAGGAGGTGGCAAAAATGGAAGCTCAAGAAGCAGAGAACCTGCTTCAACACTTGGGCATTCCGGTGCTGTAATACTGACCTTGTCTTTGTATTGCATTTATCAAGTTAGCATTTTGTTGCGCGTATCACTTGCTGAAATTTCTTACAATGAGTAAACACTTTTGCTCTGTGTCATGTGCTTACTTTTTGCTATAAACAGTACCGTTCTTTTTTTGGATGTCAATTGGATGTGAAATTGCAACTAGACAATGGTCCATCAAACTGCACTCAAAATTTATATGCTAATCAATTGTTTTTTATGTAAATGATCTTGTATGATTATGTACAAAGCTTCATCTTGTGATAATCATATAATTACTTAAGGTTTTTTGAGTGAATGACCGATTTAGTCTCTTAATTGGCTGAAGCTATAGTAGCAGATTCATATGTTTCTTATCTTATCGTTAAATATGAGATTTGGCTTTCCCCCTCTCAACTAGGGAAAAATTAAGCTTATGTATATCTCAGTGTTGAGAGAGGGACATGTGATTCTTGCGGGATTTTCTGCATGTTATACTCATTGAAATGCTTTTACAGCATGAACTAAGAAAAGGCATGGTATCTTAGCATCTTATTTTGCTAACTGCTTGCAGTATTTACGTGACATCTCTGATGTTTAAATCCACTGAAGATTTGTCACCTCTTATTTTGGAAACAGCTGTAGCATTGGCATGTTGATCTTTGCAATATCTGACTCATATAATGTGCAGGTTCCGCATTCTGCTCGACATTCCCCCCGTGGCATATTCTGCACACGCACATTAAATCTACGATCAATAAGTGTAATTGGTTACGATATGGACTATACACTGATGCACTATAACGTGATGGTAAGTTCTTGTTTCGTGCGACGTATTAGTTTGTGGTTTCCTTTTTACAAATGCAGGCAAACGTTTCGTTGCATATACATTTATTTCTTTTATTTACCACCCGCATCTATTATTTTCTTGATCTCCGACTTGCATAGGACAATGATATGCCAATGCTATGCAGGGAACTAATCCTATAAGGCATTGTAAGCAGTGTTTATCCATATATCTGTTTTATCTGGTAGTAATTCTTTTATCTTTGGTGCCTTATGAGGTTTGTACTTCTTTTAGGTGTTAGAGGCTATTGACTTCTGATGATAAGAAAAAATGCTTTATGTGTGTTATCAAAAAAAGAAAAAGTGCTCTATTTGCCATAATTTCATTAATGTTGCTTGTTTGAGTTGCACTTTTTTTCAATTTTCAGCTCTTAGGTTGTCGTTGGAAGTGCCATTGATTAGCATTTAGACTATAAAATTATTAATACATTGCTGTCATGTATATTCTTTTTTTCTTTTTTGTCCGTTGAGGAGCTTTAAATTGTCTTGTTTTTGTCATTGGTTACTTGTATAGTATGACTAAGTCCATAATTTACAGGCCTGGGAAGGAAGGGCTTATGATTACTGCATGGAAAATCTGAGAAGTGTGGGTTTCCCTGTGGATGGGCTTGCATTTGACCCTGAACTGGTATAGTCTGACCATGTGATCATGTTAATGGTTTGTCTTTAATACCCATTTGAGGACATTTCATTGGAAAACAGGTGATTAGAGGTCTTGTAATAGACAAAGAGAAAGGTAACCTAGTTAAAGCAGATAGATTTGGGTATATTAAGAGGGCAATGCATGGAACGAGAATGCTCTCAACTCGAGAAGTGAGGTATGGCTTGGCTTTTGTCCTACTAATCAGTTCCAAATATTGATCCATATATCCATTTTTATAGCAAAGATGGTCCACAAATGTTGTTTTGCAAATTGGGAAAGTTTCAAATCTATTTGCTCCTTGAAAATCTGAATGAATGTTCCACATTTTTATGTGCTTTGTGGAAAATTGGGTAACACTTTGGGTAGCATCTCATATTTTCTATGTATGGAAGTGAGATTTACGGGAGAGAACTGGTTGATCTGCGTAAGGAGAGTAGATGGGAGTTCCTGAATACACTATTCTCAGTTTCAGAAGCAGTGGCTTATATGCAGGTAGATCACTTGGCCTCCCTCAATATACCATGTCATGACTCCATACAAAATGACTTTAAGTTTTCATGTTTGTCATATACATTTGTTAGGTTTTTTATTGTGAAAGGATTTCTATGACTTTCATCTGTTCTTTATGCAGTTACTTTCCTTTTTAAAAAAGATCATTGTAGGTTGAGGGTTTTCATTAATCATTGTTTTATTTGTTATGTTTCTTGTGTTTTGATTGTCTATTTTGTAATTGTTTTAGGGATCTTCTTGAGTTTGGTTTCTTCTTAAGCCATTTATTGATTGATAATAATTTAGGGTCCTAGTTTGCTAGGATCAGAGGTTGTATGGCCTGTTTTATTGCCCTGGTTTATATCTTGGTGTCCTCTATAAACACTTGACCATGAAGGTGATTGGGTACTCTTCACTCCTGAAAGGTCGCTTCGTTACTGCTCTCTGTTTTACGTTTCCTTCTTCAGAGAGGATTTCAGCTAGCTCTGTTCCAACAACTTATTAACGAAAGTGTTATTGAACCTTGAGTTCTTTTTAGGAACTTTCTTAAACCAATTCTTCTTGAAGGTATTTCTGTCATTCCACTGTCTTAGAAACTTCTGAATCAAGCAAAGATTTATGAGATTTCTTGATTTTAAAAAAAGATTGAAAGACGAGGGATGTCAAGACAAAGCTTCTTAAGGGAGCGGTAGCTAAGTATGGTGGTGAATTATAGTAAAATATGGTGAAAGTGGGTGGGTTAGTTATTAGGAAGAAGATACGACATCGATTTTGTATAATAAAGCTCTTTATTCTTTTTCCAAGAGTAGTGCATAATGCATTTCTGGCAGAGTAGAAGCCTGTAAAGCTATAGGCTAGTTGGCAATACTATGTAGGGACATGGTTCAGAGAATGTTTAGTCTGAAAAGTTGTAATGCGATTGATGAGGGGGAAAGATTAAGGAAAGGACATAAGATAGTCTTAATTCCATGCCTAGCTTGTCTCCTCAGGCTTGCAATCCTAGGAAAATGATTGTTGGAATAAGAACAACCGTGGGCTTGTGGACTATAGGTGCCCGGTTGAGCTGGAGGCTGATTTAGGTATTGTGGAAGCATCTTCCTTAAGAAGGTGCTTACTTTAGATGATCTCTTGACTTTGGCGTCAGATTGCGGTGACGCGAGGTTTGTATTGGTGCTTTTGCAGTTCAAAAGTGGATATTCTATAGTTGGCATGGCATGGATATTTTTTTCCGATAACTCTCGAGGGCTAGTGTCGCACAGTCCGAAACTCGGAGAATGATGGGCTCGCCCCTTTATCCTTCTCCACTTAAATACTGGGCTTTTGTCTGCGGTAAGGTTCGAACCCGTGCCGTACGCCTAATCAACACATCATGTGTTGCGCTCTTACTGTTAGACCAAAGCCCCGGGGGCGGCATAGGGTATGGATATTGATAGTTTATTGGTTTATTCATATGTAATTTGTAAAGTATTTTTCTAGCTTTGTTCACTAAGCCACTTGTTTTTAAATCCTTTCATAGAGGAGAACTTCTCCTAAAAGACGGTTTATCCTTTCTGTAATTATATTTTCCTTTTTTATGTTATAGAAATGAAATACACTCATCTACCACGTATTTGCCAAAAGAGATTGATACCTAGATTGAAAGGATGTCTCCACAAACTATGGTAAGAGGATAAAAACCTCTCTTTAACTTAAACTATTACTCATCCTACTTATAAGCTTCTCAGGCTCGAGAGGGCAACTTATGCAGAAGTGAAGAGAAGGTCAATTGCAGTCTCTTAGAGGTGCCTTAATATAGTTTGCAAAAGCTTTTGGTCTTCGCCATTGCCCAAATTGATCAAAGAAGCGAACTCCGTCTTCAGAAATTATTCATTTCTCATCCCCTTTTCTACAGAAAGAATTTTTTCCTTTGTTAAACAAGTTATACACAAGCTGGAAAGAGAATCTTGCAGAGTTTTGCTCTATAAGATGCTAGATATGTATGCTGAAGTTTGATTGTTCGCAAATGGTTGCTTTAAATCTTCATTTTAAGTTTTTGTTCCACATTCAGTTAATTTGTTGCTGAACCTGCAAAAGATGAGATCAGTCTCATAAGTAGATATTTACTGAATTTGTTCTCTCTTTTGATAAACAAATTCTATGATAGTTGTAGTACTACTCCTTTTGGTAGAGGCTGATATTTTGCTAAACTATATTTGGGTAAAGTTTCATCCAGTTGCTTGTTTCTGCTTAACGATGTTGTATTCGAATTGCATAAATTTTTTGAACATCAGGGGTTTTAACAAAGAAGAATGTATCTAGCTCTAAGTATTGTTTCTTCAGCACTTTAGCCCTATGTCCTAGACACGTCTCTTTTGCAGATGGTAGATAGGCTGGATGAAGGAGTTATAGGACCAGATCTCTGTCCACTTGATTATAAAGGGCTTTACAAGGTATGATTTGGATGCTGTGCGTGAATGGATTGTGATCTGAACCTTGAGTTTGCCAACTCTTTTGTATTCTATTTAGGCTGTTGGTAAGGCACTCTTCAGGGCACATGTAGAAGGTCAACTGAAGGTATGTGTTTCGTTGATCCATAGCTTCACATGTTGGGAGCTGCAAATATCACTCTAATCTGTGTCACACATGCAGAGCGAGATAATGTCCAAACCCGAACTATTTGTAGAGCCTGATCCTGAGCTGCCTTTGGCATTATTGGATCAAAAGGAGGTATGTAACTCTATCCATTTGAATTAAATATCAGTGTTCTATTTTAGAGCCTTGCATGAATAAACTTAATCATGAATAAACTTAATGATTTTAGCCTAGCAAGTCTGTAAAGGTACAATAAGACAATCAAGGGTGAGACTAAGTTGTCCAATTTCATATTAATATTTATTTAAGCTCCTAACAAAAAAAGATGGTCCATTTAGCATCTCACATTTCATGTTTCATCAGGCTGGGAAGAGGCTCTTGCTGATTACAAATTCAGATTATCATTACACAGACAAAATGATGCAGCATTCGTTCAATCGGTATCTTCCCAATGATATGAACTGGCGAGATCTATTTGAGATGGTGAGTAAGTAAAACAAGATCATGATAATAGCGAATTTACTTTATCTCCAACAATTAGCCACTTAAGTCTTGATCTCATAGTATTAATGCATTTGAAGAGAAGATTATATAAAAGATAATTTTGTCTTGCCAAATGTCATAGTTAGAATTTGAGGGCTAACTATTTTGACTCCTTTATTGCGTGCTACAAATTAAAGTCCTCTTTCCATTTCCCAATCGTTCTGCTCATATTGAGTTCTGGACAATCATTGCATAAGTTCTCCTTGCTGTTGAGCTCCTCTTATGTTGTTAATTTTAAAAAAAGAACTTTAGTCTAACCCAACTCAAAAGTTAGCTCATGATATGAGAATTACGCCACATAAGAAAACAACAATCCATTCCTTCAACCAATATAGGCCACTCCAATACCACGCACGCCTAGTGTTGACAATCCAAAGCGTGGACAACATGACATAGGGCCGAGCATTTCATACATCAAGAATAAGGATGGGTCTGGTTCTGATACCACGTTATGAAATGTAGCAAGGGCATAAGCCAACCTCAAGGTAAGGATTGTCTAAGACCATAAGGAGACAACAACCTGTTTACCTCATTGAATTTGGGATACTCAACAGTTAAATTGGATGCCATAAACTAAATGATTATTAATAACTCTTAACATATCCTACTTGGAAAGAATGGTGTTGCAAATTGCAAATTGCAAGAAAAGAGAAAGAAAGAACAAAAAAGGAAACCATGTACCTCTGACATAAAGGAGAGAATGATCACGTTTATTTGTATTTTTATTTTTGTTTTCGGTAATTTTTTCTTAGGCGATGGGCAAGTACAAAAGCAGCTATTCTTTTGGACCTGGGTCTTAACTCATCCACAAAACTAGTTCATGAAACAAGAATTGTCCAATAGCATGTAAGGAAATAATAACTCATTCGCTTAGCCTATGTGGGACACTCAACAGTTTGGCAAAAGTTTCTTTTTCGTTCCCCCTTCATCTATGTAATAAGTTTCTCTAGTCTGGTAATATTGCATTTATGAGGTCTTGTTTTCTCTGTCCAGTGATTAATTTATTGAAACGTCAAATGGTTCAGTAACTAAATCTATTTTCCTTCTTTATCATTTACAGGTTATAGTCTCATCTAGGAAGCCAGAATTCTTCCAAATGTCCCACCCAATGTATGAAGTAGTGACTGGTGAAGGTCTAATGCGTCCTTGTTTTAAGGCTCGCCCAGGTGATTAATTCTTCTAACTATTGATACGAAAATCATCCCTTATTTTGATAAGTAAATGAATTCATCTTCTCCTCATGTCTCATTCTAGCACAAGTGCTTTTTCCAACATTATTTGCCATCTTTGTATATGGTTGGCAAATGGGCCAAACGAGATACCAGTGAAATTTTGGAAGGACGCGACCGGAGCAGGCTTGGAGTGGCTTACTTGATTGTTTAATATCATTTTTAGGACAAAGAGAATGCCCGAAGAATGAGGTGGAACTTGATGATTCCGTTGTATAAGAGCAAAGGTGAAGTCCAGAATTGCAACAACTATAGGGGTATCAAGCTGCTGAGTCATACTATGAAAATTTGGGAGAGGGTGGTGGAGAGGAGGGTGAGGAGGAGTATGTCTATTTCTTAGAACCAGTTCGGATTCATGCTGGGGTGGTCGACTACATAAGCCATTCATCTTGTGAGGGGATTGGTGGAGCATTATGAGGAAGAAGGACTTGCATATGGTATTCATTGACCTAGAAAAAACTTACGAATAAGTTTTGAGGGAGGTTCTATGGAGATATTTGGAGGTTAGCGGTGTTCCGGTAGCGTACAGTAGGGTGATTAAGGACATGTACGGTGGAGCTAAGACTTGGGTGTGGACTGTGGGAGGAGACTCTGAACATTTTCCATTGCTGATGGGGTTGCATCAGGGATCTGCTCTTAGCCCATTTTTATTCGCCCTGGCGATGGATGTGCTGACGCGACACTTTCAAGGGGAGTTATCATGGTGTATATTATTTGCAGATGAAAAAGTGTTGATTGACGAGACGTGAGGGGGTTAACGCTAAGCTAGAAGTTTGGAGACAGACTCTGGAGTCTAAAGGTTTCAAGTTGAGTAGGACGAAAACAGAGTACTTGGAGTGCAAGTTCATTGATAGGATGCATGAAGCCGAAGCGGAAGTGAAGCTTGATACGCAAGTCATTCCCAAGAGAGAGTGTTTCAAATATCTTGGGTCTGTATACCAAGGCAATCATGAGATTGACGAGGATGTTACACATCGTATTGGAATGAGGTGGATGAAATAGAGGCTCGCTTCTGGTGTTCTGTGTGATAAGAATGTACCACCAAGAATTAAGGAAAATTCTACAGAGTGGTGGTTAGACCGACCATATTGTGTGGGCTGAGCATTGGCCAATTAAGAAATCCCATATCCAGAAGATGAAAGTAGCAGAAATGAGTATGTTGAGATGGATGTGTGGCATACAAGGAAAGAAATGAATATGTTGAGATGCCCTGGTTAGGAGGTGCTAGAGGTTGATCATGGTGGGTCTGAGGAAAGGTAGAGGTAGGGGCGAAGAAGTACTTGGGTTAGGTGATTAGGCAGGACATGTCATTGCTTCTGCTTACCAAAGACATGATCTTTATTATTACTCGTTGTGTTGTTTGCTTTTGTTATCTTATTACCTTGTTGTTGTATGGTTTGTTGCTTCCTTTTCACTATTCCTTAAGCCGAGGGTCTATCGGAAACCGCCTCTCTACCTTCACAAGGTAGGGGTAAGGTGCGCGTACATATTATCCTCCCCAGACTCTGGGATTACACTGAGTTTGTTGTTGTTGTTGTTGTTGTTGTAGTAGTATATGGTTGGCTTAATGTGTAACTTTTGTTTTATTTCTCAATAAAATTTGCTTCTTATTGAGACATTTCAGTTGTGAAAGTAGTTGGACTTTAAAGGTCACCATATCCTCGGATGGCATACCATCGAGTAAGACTTGAATAATTGGATTAGACTTTTCAAATATAGTTTCTTAAGTTCCAGTAGAGCCTACAAACATCTTAGTTTAGTTCAGGACTTCAGGCTTTTCAAGGAGTAAAAATCCGATACAGAAAGAAAAAGAAGGATGAAACAAGCTAACCGATTAATAGGGTGGTAGCTAATTTTAACAATGCTTAAATGTAATTGTTACATATATTAAAAGAGAAAGAGAAGATGGATCTTTAGAGAAGGAAAGGCCAAAAGGGGAACGGATAATCTCATTGTTGAAATTATTCTTCATATTTATCTGTTTATACCTGAGGAGTACATACTACTTTTACACCGATGAAATAAAGCAGCTTGCAGATGACAGAAACTTAATTGCCTTGGGAAACTTTGAGTTAGAGAAATTCTGCTGCTAAAGATTCGCTTGGAGATTAAGCTATGTTCCTGGCGTAGTTATCCTGCTGTGGGAGAAGCATGCTGACAGCTGACCGAGTTTTCGATAATGGGCTGTCATTAAAACTACTAAAGGACTGGGTAGGGCCCGTAAGAACTGGCACAGTAGCCCAACAGCATGACCCTAACAATGTATTTAGACCCAGAAAAAAGGGTAGGAAGAAAATAGAAATTGATTATCCTCCGATCTCGTCATGCAAAAATGATGTTATTTCTGGATGTAGGATCCTCTTTGTGCTTGAAATACCTCTAAAAGTTTCTTGCTTTTGATTTAGGATCTGAATTTTGTAGGTGTTAGGCTTCTTTGAATTTTCACTTGTCAGGAGTTTTCTCCAGCGATCACCATAACATTTGGCCATTGATAATATTTCATATTTGCTATTGAACATGGACAGGACTTGTCCTTCCTACAAGCCGCAGCTAATTTGCTGGAGCTAATAATTTTCTTATAGGTGGATTGTACTCTGGAGGAAGCGCTCAGATGATTGAGAGTTCGCTCAATGTCCATGGAGATGAAATCTTATATGTTGGTGATCATATATATACAGATGTAAGCGTATCCAAGGTTCATCTCCGGTGGAGAACTGCTTTGATTTGTCGAGAACTAGAAGAGGAGGTTAGTTAATCTTCATTAGATCTTTGGGATTGGATCTTTTCCTTTTGGCTCCATTAGTTGGATTTGGGGGTTCCATTTGGGGGAATCTTTTGGAGTTTAGTATCTTGCTTTCTATTTCGGTGTTATCTAGTTCTTCTTTTCATCTCTGTGCATATGTTACGATTTTGTCTGGTAAGACTTCTGCATATTATGCTTTTAATTCTTATTCTGCAGTATAATGCCTTAATTCATAGTCAACAACATCGAGCTACTTTGATAGATCTTATCAATCAAAAGGAGGTTCTAGGTGATCTTTTTAACCAACTTAGGCTTGCTCTTCAGAGGAGAACCATGGGACGTCCTGCACAGGTAAGTTTGCTATATCTACCATGTATATATTCTTGCTTTTTTGTAGATTAACCTTAAATATTCTTCCTCCTGTTTCATGTTTGCAAGTAGTGTCTTCAATGTTCAATCTGATATTCACCAAGTACCCTAATAAGTAGTTATTGACATGTTGCTGTATGCAAATCAAATGCGCAGTATCACCTGTTAACTCTTGATATTGTATTACGTATCTCATTGAAGGTTTTTACTGCAATGGCAAGCTGAACCTACAGGATTACTTTGGTAGAAAGAGTTAATCCTTTTTTTTCTGGTAACCATTGAAAGGAAAATGGATGTCTGCAAATTGTATTACAATGTAGCTTTGAAACAGAGTACAACACTCTGTCAGATCATAAGCAGTTTGTTTGAGAATTTCCCTTCTATAGTTCTTTCTCACTTTTCCGGTGGATTATTCTT
>MCJB01003114.1:230857-281442 GCA_002018475.1 Nicotiana obtusifolia
CCCCAAAAAAAAAACACACACACACCCCTCCCACCCCACTAAAAAGTTGGGTTTTAGGTGAAATATTTTCTGTTTTCCTAGACCACGTCTCATTCATGCTAGGAAATCTGTATTTTAAATAATAAGTGGTTGCCCCTTATATCAAGTCCAAGTTTGCTTTCAAAATGCTTACATGTAGTTGGCTGGTTGTGTTATCTATTTCTGCTCCTTGGTCATGCCTCAGAAGATTTGATCCAGGGGTAATCCAGAGTTGTCCAACAAAACCTTGGCCTTCTAGTGGTCTATGGACTGTCGTAAAGGCTCACTTGTATAACAGTTTGCATTTCCTGTTTCTCTACGTCTCGTCACCCGGAAAGTTTGGATAGTTAGTACTTTTTGAGATGTGTTTTCTTTTCTTTGATATAATGATAGACACACCAATAAGTTACAGAATTTATTTTTTGATGGATTAAATTACTCTCTTTGAAGGTAAGCTCTTTGCTTTACCAATTAAAAAAATAGAATAACCCTTTTGAAGTTCCGGTGTAATATAATGCCTGCGACATAGCTAGTTCTGGAACAAACCAGTCCCTTGGGATAATGGCTGGACTATTTCATCGAGCTGCACTAATATTGTTCTGTAAATTTAAATGCCTCTTCCATTTCTGGCAGCTCTAGCTCCATTTAGTAGCTTATTCTTTTCATTCTTTTCTTGTTTGTTGGACGGTGAGCTTGTGGTTACAGTTCGGATTTAGTCGTTCTCTGCTAATCACTGTAGTCTCTTAACATTTGGACCAACATTTTCTCTCTTTCTAATGTGCTCCTTTCTTCATGCAGAATCTCGCCCATGATTCATACACATTTGACCATCTAAGGCGTGATAATTAACAGGAGTGGCGAAATCTCATTGTAGCTCTATGGCTAGTTCTCATTGTTGTATATTAGATGTTAAATTTGTCATCGTCTCTCCTCCACCCTTGTACTCCAACCCACACCTGCTTCAACTTGCTGCTGCAGGAATCCAGTATCAGCTATCGATGGCATAGCTATGTTATTGTACAAGCAAACAACTGAGACAGTTCATAATAATCACTAGAAAAACCTAATTCATCGAAGCTGTTTTGCCAGTTCATTGTATTGACTTATGTTTTAGTGAAATGTAGCTTTCTCTTTGACGTTCTCACTGCATCTGTTTTTACTACTCAGAGGACTTTTTGGATTTGAGAACTTGCCAGATTATATATTAATATCAATGTGGACATTGTTGGATGTTGCGGAGCAGCATGGAGTTACGGAGAACCCCCCCCCCCAGAAAAAAAAAAAAACCGGCGCACATTTTGTCTGTTAAATTGGTCATGGAGGTTTTACTCTGCTTAATTTCAGATGCAATGAGCCAGCCTTTGATAGGCATCTAAGATGTGCAGCAGTATATTATATTCATACTGGTACGAGCCGCGGATCCAGTCTGTTCACAAGAGAGTGTGTGTGAATTTGGTTCTCTTTCTAAAGATTCATTCCTTATTTGCAGAATTGTGTCTATATTGGCGGATTAGTCGAATGTGAAGCCTACCTGTTCCAAGCCAATAACAACAACAACAACATATTTGGTATAATCCCAACAGGTGGAGTTTGGGAAGGATAGTGTGTACGCAGACCTTACTTCTACCTAATGAAAGTAGAGAGGCTGTTCTAAATAGACACTCGGCTCAGAACCCATTCCATGCCCTGAGGATGAATTTAATCGAATTCCATCCAGCAATGCGTAAAGTTGTCTGCTGATGCTAGACTTAGATTAGTTAAATGAGTTGTAGTGACTTAGACAACAGGGTTGATTGTGTCATCCCCTCCACAGAGACCAGTTTAATGATTGAGCAAACTCATCTATCGTTACAACTTCTGGAGCAGAAGTCAAGTGATTGTCTGGTAATTGCAGTCAAGATCTTGGATTATCCGACTCCAGTTGAATTAAATAATGCAGTAATTCAGAGAGAGAGATAGGGCTTAATCTCTTATTATGAATATCCAAATGATAATATTTCACCTTACCAGCCCCACCTTACTAGAAAAGCAAACCCTTTCTTAACAAAGACCTTTGTTGTTTAATTCATTTTCTTGCTCTTGTATCCATATAGTTTGACAAATCATAGATGTGAAAGCCGATACGAAATATTATTTGTTACTCCCTCTGTTTCAATTTATGTGAGCCTATTTCTTTTAGTCCGTGCGAAAAAGAATGACCCTTTTCCATATTTAGAAATAATTTATTTTTTATGCAGTGATTTATATTAGTCCGTGTGAAAAAAAATGACATTTTTTCATATTTAAAAATAATTTACTTTTATGCAATAATTTATAGCCACAAAATATACGTGCCTCACTTTATATTACAAGTAAGAAAGTATTCTCTTTTTTCTTAAACTTCGTGTCCAATCAAATAAGTTCATATAAAGAGTAAACTAACATGGAAGGACAAACATGGTAGTAGACAGGTTATGGCAAACAGCAATTGTGTGCGTGTGTATATTAGTCTTCTCAATGATAAGGTGCCAAAATTAGAGGTCCAATCTACTAGTATATAAATCATATCGTTATAAATATAATACAATACCATTTAGAACAAATATAATACACAAATTGATAGGACAGAACCCGGTTTTTCTAATAAAAAAATTATAGACATCCCTGAGTCTCAGGAAATCCTCAACAATCTCACCAATGTAAGTTGAGCAATCAATCATTCACGCCACTTTCAAATACGGGGAAAATCTTGAACAAGTCTTATTTTTATGTCATGTTACAAATGAAATCCTGGCATGATATACCAAAACAGTGCAAATTATCAGTAAAGAATCCAAAACAATCGAAGTGACAATATGCTCCCTATATCTCTGGAGCAGGTGCAGGAGGAGCCTTCAACAGTGGTTGGAGAGCTTTGACAACAATACTCATATTCGGACGGAACTCAGACTCATATTGCACGCACAGCGCTGCCACAGCTGCCATCTGAATGAGTCGGAAAATAAGAAAAAACATCACCAATCCGAAATTGCAAGGAACTTTTAAAGCACCTTTTTCCAATCAAGACTAGTTAGTCACTTTTTTTTTTCTTTTTGGTTGTGTTGGGGGCTTAGGGGGAAGAGGAGGAGAGACTAAGCAGATATCGGAGAAGGGACAAAGAAGAGACCTTAGCCACTGCTTTCTGAGGATATCCTTTTAGCTTTGGATCGACACATTGCTGGACTTTATCTTCGCTCAGTCTCGGGGTAGCCTACATTTAAAGAAGCAATTATACATCAAGAATAGGATCTAAACATACAGCAGAGAAAATAGAGGAGTTAGAAGAGCACAGAAGGAATAAAAATGCATGAAAAGATGTGAAGCTATGCTCACCCAAGTAACCAGGCTCTGCTGTCCTCGAGGCATTGTATGGTCTACGGGTTTTCTTCCGGTCAAAAGTTCAAGCAAGACCACCCCAAAGCTATACACATCACTCTTCTGTGTCAGTTGTCCAGTCATAGCGTATCTGTAATTATTTTTGTGATACTTGGGTTAGAAAATACTCCTGAAACAAAACAACTTTTTTGGAGCATTTTACACCAATAAAGGAGTAAAGCAGGTGAAGGAGATTCCAACGGGTTAAACAACCGGCAGAGATACAACTCCAGCAAATATCTCACAACTTTGTCATCTAACTTTGTAGAAAGAGCTTTATCAACTAGAACCACTCACAGAGAACAAAACTACCTTCACTCAAAAGCTTAAACATTTGGTCATTCGCGAGAAGACAAAACCTTGAGTAGAAAACTGGTTCTATAATTTATACCAATAAATGAAAGTATGTAAAGGAGCAAATCAGCAAACTATCTTTGTACATTTTATAACAAGAGATCCTACCGTTCCATCCCATACACAAAAGTGGTTAGTTGTTTTTGCCGTCCAAATAGATCCAAGGGCTAAATGTTACTAAAGGTATGGTGGGGAAGAAAAGATGCCATAATTCATGAAAATGAAATTCACCAGTACAAGTAGTTTAATATTTGAAAAACTCCGAAATATCAGCTACACTGTTGTCTTCACAACCACAAAAACCAAGCTCCTTTCCCATAACAAGCTAACTTCAGTGGCAAATTACCTCTTGAAAGACATCAAATATAACATGCAAAATAAAAAAAGGGAAACCAACATAATAGCAAAGATGAGCTTTCGGATTTCCAAAAAAGCCACTTAGCTTTTTACACCTTAATATTCAAAACTTTAGTTTCAAAGTATCTCTGGCCTTTTTGAGTTGTATTTAGCTTTTTACCCCAGAAGGGAAGAAGCACCTTACTTATTTAAATCTTTGTTTAGCCCCCAGTGGACTCTTTGGTCACATAAAGTGGAGAAACCCGGAAAATCTGCTGCATTACCATTTTCCTATGCCTGTTGAGGCGTGGATATGCGTCATTTAGCAACTACAAATATTATTTCCCTGGCTATAACTTACTTTTTCTTACTGATGTTTTGTCTCATCGGGCCCTTATTCTAGAAAACTTTCAACAGCATTAAATCTCATCAATAATTTCTACCAAATATGATTTAATATCAGTTAGATGCATCAGAGACTCAATGTTACTATATAATCACTTACATAACCTATTGCCTACTTTTACCGCAGATCACACCCATTCCTAGTAGCTTCAATTTCCTCACTTCTACACTCAAGCTGTATATTCCTAGTTCGAAACGTATCAAACCAAAAAGGAAGTTAATCTAGTGGCTAGATCGAAAATAAGATTCAGCAATATGTTACCAGAAGCGAGGAGTTCAGGAAAACTCAAAAGCACAAAACATGCGTACAACATTTAAAGAAGAAACAGAGTACCGATAGAACAAATATAAAAGGTTAGTCAAAGAAGAGAAAGGTGGGAGACATTACTCCGGTGCATGATAGCCAAATGTTCCCAGAACTCGAGTAGAATGAAGGCGAGCAGCCATATCAGGAGCCTGATTTGACAGGTTAAAATCTGCAATCTTTGCTTTGTAGTCTTCGAATAGGAGTACATTGCTTGATCTTATATCCCTATGTATTATTGAAGGTTGGACCTTCTCATGCAAATACTCGAGTCCCCTTGCGGCATCAACAGCAATCTTTACCCGCTGCATCCAATCAAGTGTTGGCCCCGGCTGTGCCCCTTGTACTCCTTTCCTTCCTGTGAGCAAGCACATACATAATACAGAGAGAATATATTATCTATCAAGCTAATAAATACTCTCGCATTCAAAGACATGAAGTTTTTTCATACCGTGCAAAATATCATGCAAGGACCCCATCGTTGCGAATTCATACGCTAATACACGAATGTTTCCTTCAACACAGTAACCAAGCAACTCAACAAGATTGTCATGTTTCAATCTTGAAACTCTAGCAAGCTTAAGGTGAAAGAGGAAACAGATATCAGAGGGATTTACATGTATCACAGCCATAAAGAATTGCATAAGAAAATACACTTTACCTGAGTCAAGAAGTCAACATTAGTCTCAGGCTCGGATGAAACATCAAGTTTTTTCACGGCAACAGCTTTTTCATTGCTTAGATTAGCATAGTATACTCTTCCGTAAGAACCTTCACCAATTAATGCTTTCGATCCAAAATTGTCAGTTTCCTCTTTCAGTTCATCCAAAGACAATGCTGGGACCTCTATAGTTGGTATTGCCTTTTCTGTTTCAGCCTTGGCAGGACCTGGTACTCTTGACCCGTTCTGATATCCTGGTACCAGGTACCAAAGGAAACTAATTAAAACCAAAACTATCTCGCTCATTGGAAAACTAAGACTTGTCTAAGAAGCACTAGAAAGTTAGCACTGTCAAACATGACGTAAGTAATACTGTCCTAACAATGATTCAGATACATAGATTCCATGTGGCACGAACATATATGTACTCAACTTAAGCAGATATTCCATACTTTCTCTTATTTTTGATTGTTCTAAATGAATATCTGATAGTCCATTACAAAAGATTAGAAGTGAAAGAAAAACTTCTAGTCAGTTATGTAGTAAAAATAGGAATATTCATTGAGCTTTTCACTTTACTTACTTTTCATGGTCACAAGTTCTATCTGGGACTCTGTGTCACCCATAAACTAGAAAGTTAAAATAGAAAAGTTGGCAGATGGATTTGCTTGAAGCACTTTTCAAGGTTATCAATTATAACCAAAAGAATCCAAAATAGACGCGGACTTAGTATCAAATTTCATATTTGAAGTCGACACTAGGTCCTTTAGATTTTATTTTTTAAAAAAATTAAATCTTTTAGGAAAGCGATGAAATCTTCCTTCTACATTGCGAGCATATCCCCTCTGACTTCCTGAGAAACTGGGATTAACAAAGGCAATCAAGAGGCCTACCACTGATATCCACTATAAACAATTCTCAAACAAATGTTCTGATGCCACAATTTGGAATCAATAAAATAAATTAACAGGGTTATACTTTGGAGAAATTACAAGAGTTGGATCAAAGCTGGTCTGATCTAATTTTAAATCTTGCTAGGAAACATTGGGATTTTAGCTGTAGTCAAAATCTTCTGCAATTCCTTTTTCATTAAAATTTTGAGTAGATCTTGATTTCAACAAATCTCAATTTAGTCAGTCTGGTATGAATACCAGGTTTTGTACTCCTCTCATGGGACAAAACTTATGAATATAGAAAGCGGTGTTGAATATTTTATATATGCAGTAGTTAAGTAATAATGAAGCAATGATCCACAGTACCCTTTACGCTAGCATAGTTGAATTTGAATTTAAGAGGATCCTCATTAGCTCCACTCACTCAATATGAATGCATACAAAAATTCTGGAAGCCGAACTAAGATTGATTTCTACCCTTTTATATAATAGGCAAACGTATGGTGGTACGTAATGCCTCAGAAAAGATTTGTAAAGGGAGAGCCCAATCAGATATCACCATGAGAAGTTCAATTTCTTCTTTAAATTTCCAAAGTATCCTAAATTTGTACTCTAGTGTGTGACGGGGATGACCTAAATTTGTACTCTAGTGTGTGACGGGGATGGCCTAAATTTGTACTCTAGTGTGTGACGGGGATGCAATGACAAATGATCACATCAATCAGCTAAATCAAATGGCACAGATGAGGCAAAGACTCATCTTCAGACAATCAAAGGAGATAAGCAATTTGGTTTTTCATTAAAGATAGCTTAAGCACAAAATGCATGTACCGTCAGCATGAGTTGCAGGGTTTTTAAGGAGCTCGGTTTCATTTGATGGGTAGGACTCCTCTACTTGACAGGTGCAGCACAGCCACCTTCTCATCCTCACTCTCTTTCTCAAATAAAGATCGTCTTCAGCCCTTCTGTTTTCCAACCGTGAAAAGTGACCAGGAGGAGGAGCATGTGCCTGTTCAGTAACTCAAATGTAAGAATAAACATACTTCATTATACACATACTACCACTTTATTTCCTAAATAATTTGATTGAAATAGCATACAGCTCTCTCCTTGTTCGAAGGGTAATTTACAAGGTACTTGCAATACTTTTGAAATCCAAATGACAAAAATTATATTAGACAAATGAACCCATCAATAACACAATCTGCTGGATGCCTCAAAGAGTGCATCCCTCAGAGATTCCAGAACCAAAAATCAATTTCAACAGAAATAAAGCACGACGAGCTCCATTGATATTTATCAAAAAGCAAAAAAAGGGAAAATGTCTAGACTTGACAACAAAGAATATCTTAAAAGCTCCTAGGAAAAAGGACAACAAGCTAAAAGCAGAGAAACCAGAAACACTACCTCTCCACCAATAAACTATGAAATTAATAGCAAAAGATACAGAAGTTAATATCAAAAGATACAAGATATCGATGCAAGACTACAATATACATCACAATTTAATGATTCCAATTTCATATTCTTCTAAGGAATTCCCTTAAATGGTACATTCCTCCATATTGGGCAAAAGGGAACAAACTAAAAAACTAGAGAAAACCATCATTAAATCAAAGCACTAAAAATAGAATCTTGAAATTAATTCCATTTCCATCAAACCAAACATACAATTCACATTTCAAGGAAAACTCACACATAGCCAGAGATCAACCCCACAATCAATCAACATCGCCTCGATCCCAATACAAAATAAAAATTTCCTCTTTTGTAGCACAAAGCTTTATTAAATTAGATAAACACATATTTTCAAGAAACCCAAAAAGGGAATTTTATAATCTTACCACTAGCCCTTGCCTGTGAAAATTATCATCCATAGCAATCAAATAACAAACATTACCATTCACAATACCAAATAAACAAAAAGAATCAAATCTTGAAAATTTCTCAGACAAGGGTTAGATCCAGAGGGTCCAAAATTGAATTGGGAAAGTTGAAAATGAGAGGAAAAATAAAATGAAATTTAGACAAATTCAAATTGATCCCTCCAAGAAACAAAAAATGAAACCCTGAGAATTGAAAAGAGGGCAAAAGGGTGAGGTACAAAACAACTCATTAGGAATAATTATAGCCATACAAACCAACCGAAATTAAAGGGGTTATTTTTATTTTCTCCATTTACCTGATAAATAAAGAAAAAAAAAATTTCCGATTCTTTCTTCTTCTGGGGTTTGTGGGATTCTTTTTTTCTTTTCTTTTGGGGTAATGAGGAAATAAAGTGAAGAAACAGTTAAGCAGACAGGTAATGACAGAGAACAAGGAGAGAGAGAGAGAGAGAGGGTTATGATTTGTTTTAGTCTGTTGTCTGTTTTGTTACGTTGAGAGTGAGGATTGAGGAAAGCGAGTTCGAAGGGGCCGAGGGTTATGATTGAGAATATAGGAAATATCTGTGTATATTTAGCTGTCGTGAAGGTGCCTCTTAGATCATTATTTTATTATTCTTTTTTTATTTTATGATTGTGGTGTTCGATCAGCTCGCAGATAATTTGACTATTTCATCGGATACTTATCTCTCAGAACTTATTTGGGACTGGCATATAATTATTATTGTCGATGGTGGTGTCGAACTCTCGATTATTTTTCCGGATATTTATTTCTTATAACATATATTATCTGTTATGATATAGTTTCTCAATTTTATTTTATGTGTCTTAATTTGACTATACAGAGTTTAAGAATATAAAGACACAAAGCTTTTACATTTTATGTTGATAATTGTCTTTTTATTATTTTGTGATATATTTTCTTGATTTTATTTTGTGTCTTATTTATTTGACAAGACACAAAATTTAAAAATGTAAAAAAATATATGTGTGGTCTTAGACCAAAAATACTAAATGTAAAGAAGGCTTTTAAAGGTCTCGTTTCAAATTGCAACGGCGACAAAAATAATTATGTGATTCTTTTCCATCTGCCTAAGCTTTGATGGACATAATTACTCAGTACTTATGCCGATGAAAAATAATAAATACCCTTAAATGCTGACCCGGATACCACTATCATAAAAAAGAGATGAATAATTCTTGTGATTTGAATAAGACACTAATTGAAACGTATGAGTGGAGTAGTTAATAAGGAAGAATGACTCAATTTGGCAACAGTAATTAGGATTTCAACTCGTGATATTATTTACTCTAAACATGTCTCTAGGGTGATAATCTCACTGTTTATGACATGGAATGATCAACATTTTTAACACGTCCAATGCGAAAATAATAACAATATTAAAGATGACAAATCCAGGAAAAACAGGTGAAATAATCAAAGAAAAATAAAGATTAGCAAGTATAGCATAAAAAGTATATGTGCGCACAAGTTGACACGAACACTATTATTAAAGTTGACACGAACACTATTATTACTAAAAAAAATGTAAACAAGAAAAGCTCATAGTGAGTGGAAGAAATGTCTTGACAACCTTTTTGAATGTCTTAACTTGGTAAAAGAAAGGGACAGTCTCGTAAGGAGTGGATAAAATGTCTTGACAATCTTTTTTTGAATTGTCTTAACTTGGTAAAAGAAAGGGACAGTCGTATGTTATTGTCAACAGCTTCCTTCCTCTGTAATGAACCTTCTCTCTTTCCTCTTCTTTTCCTTATATTTTAACAGTTCAAAAGATAATAGAGTAAGTTTTCACATTGCATATTACATATCAAGACTGTTAAAAGTACACTGCGCAAATTACACGACCAAGAAAGCGCGACATCCTTAATCCTTATATACTGACTCCCAAATACACAGTTTACACCGGGAGCAGGACCGATCTTGCTCCACTTATTGGATCATGCTTCTTTTTGTGAAAACGTCGAGGATAAAAGCAGCAAATGCAGACTGTCGAAAATCAGCGTTAAGTCTCAAGAAGAAGCAGAGGGTGCGGAAGATGGATTGAAAGGTTTTTGTTCCGCGCAGGTGAGTATGTCATGAGGCCCTGCTTCCTCCCGACCAACGCCCATCAAGTCGAGGTAATAAAGGTAGTGGGATATGATGTTGTTCATTGAGTCGACATCACCTTGGTTACAGACATTGTCACCGTATAGGATGTTCATGGTGGTGCCAAAACCGGGAACTCGTTTAGACAAAGTATCATTCTTTGTAGGCTTCCAATTGCCAACAAAGGCATCGTGTGCTGACGGCTGACCCTTTTTAACTGGATTCATCCACTGCCAAATCGCAGCCTGGAATGCCAAGGTTGCGTTTTGTTCAATGTATTCGGGATGATTCAACAGATCTATCTTTAATGCTTCTCCTATAGTTCCGTAGTTGTAGTTCCTAGGTAAAAGTACCAAGGATAAACATATCATTAGTGCTTGTATATGCTAGAAGAATGAACTCAATACTTAATCAAATCAAGAAACAGGCATCCGCTCAGGCAGCCGCAGAGGTTTGTAATAGGCCTTATCAGTCAACTTTAGCTTGAATTATGTTAATTGGAATGCAAATGTTGTTGCAAATATCAAACAAGCTAAAAGACTTTTTTCTTTTTCCTTTAACAAAGTTCTATCTTGTTGCTAAATAAGTTAAAAGTTAATGCCAAATCACACAACAAAAACAACACCATAACAGAGAAGAGAACTCAATGGGACTGAGTGGTGTGTTGATAACAAAGAAGAATTAATAGGTAATCTAGACAAATTGGTAACACAATGTTTACCAGTATATAGGCAGGGCACCACGACCATAATATTGGACTCCAGGAGAGCACGGGTAGGTTAATTTGAAGAAATCATCACAATAATCTTGGTTAGGACTCATTTCCTTGTTATAGCACAGCCCCCAAGCGAATGGTCCGCCAGTGGCGACTCCATAACCACCTGTTTACGTAAAGTCGTAAATTTGGCAGAAAGAAAAAAGAGTTCAATACAAGGGCAAGCACGGCCGAATCAACAAGAGGATTATTAAAACTTAATATACTGTGGTTCATTGTTGAGCGGAGGGTCTATCGGAAACGGCTTCTCTACCTCACATGAGGTAGGGATCAGATTGCGGACACCTCACCCTCCCCAGACCCCACTTGTGGGACCACAATGGCTATGTTGTTATTGTGATGTAATATACTGTGGTTGACACCCACTAGAAGAAATGTATGGTGATACAACTGACAAACCATTGAACATAACCCTGAAAACAACTTAAGCAATCAGGATGAAGAAGTAAATCCAACAATCATCTGCTTTGAGGTAAATTTAACTCTATCAACTAACGAACCATATCACTTTTTTTTAAACTGGTATAGTACTAAGGAACCATTTCACTAGCACATCTCGAGAATAGCTTTAACACATAGCGCACACGTCCAAATACACAGAGAGATACAGATCAAGCAACACTCTAACTGATCTTTAGATGGAGACAATCCTAAGTGACTGTCTCAAACTGAACATACACTAGTCAGATCATCAAAACAGAAAGCTAATCTGTTGGAACAGCAGAATTGGTGCCCCGTTTTTGTATCATATTATGTGGACTAGGCAAACTAAATTGCTCAGACATCTGTAGAATTTAATTGCACCAGATTCTCAAGGCCCCAATTACATTACTCAAGATCAAGACGCAAACTAGCCTCAAACAAGATGGTTACGAAACGGGTGATTTTCCGCAAGCTATTGTTCTTTTCTAAGTATTATTATGTTAGATCAAATTACGTTTTAATCATGACCCATATACATCTAAATCCTTATAAGATCAAAACTTGTCATGACCTTCTCTTATTTTCAAAAATCATTCTCAATTCCTTGAGTTTCCTAAGTAAAATTTCTTAATATTACTTCCAAATCTGAAGGGAATCAAATATCTCCATGTTCTAAACATTTCTCCATGCATCTTTTCACCATTTTCTGAGCAACAAAGCGTCACAAAGGACATCAACGGAAAAAAAAGCAAAAAACATAGATCCATATAAGATTATTGAAATGAATATAACAGGCAAACAACAAACAAGTATGCCTCAATCATGTATGTACTAGTCCGGGTCAGATATATGAATCCTCTATATCCATTCCACTCAATCTAGAACGCATTTCATCATAAAACTCAATAATTTACTTTTTAAAACAAACTAGGAGTTCCACAAAATTAGAAATCCTCCAATCTGATGTTTATCCATGCACTGACATATTATGAGCTCACCACCTAAGGGTATGGTGGGATGATTTTGTTCACTCTTAACCAAAGGTCTCCAGTTTGATCTTTGAGAATGGAGTTCTATCGGATGGGGAGCAGTAGAAACCCCATAGTCTGCTTTCTATGGCACGAATCCGGAACTATTACTACCCCATAGCCTGGCCAGTGAGAACTAGATGCTTCAACAACAAAAACAACTACGAATTCGTCTCTATCCTAAACAAGTTGGGTCGGTTATAGAATTTTCACTGACCACGTTACTCCATTTAAACTCTATCTCATGACAATATTGCGCAATACACACGCATATAACACACACACACACACACACACTCTTTGAAAACTAGATGATTGAAGAAAAAAGAAGATATACTTTGAGAACTTACAAGAAGTTTTACTACCAACATGACCAAGAAAAGCAGCAATTTCTTTCATCTGCATTTGCTTACCACCAGTAGTACCAAATCCAAGAGGCTGATAAAGAGCTGAAGCAGTAATAAAAGATTTATAATCCCAAAAACCAACAGCATGAGCTACAGGTGAATTCCTCTTAGCAAACAAATTCTCAAATTGGTAAGTGTCAAAATAATCTGAAATTGTCAAATTACAACAAAATCTTGACAACTTATTACACTCCCAATCTTTAACACACATTTTTTTACCCTTCACTATTTTTACTATTGTTGGTGGCTTAGATGATTCATTTTCATCCCCTTTTGCAAATGCAAAAATTGTAAGCATTATTAGCATAAATCCCAATACTTTCATCTTTAAAGCTACCATTTTTATGACTTAGGTTAAGAAAATGGTGGGATTTTAAAGAGAAATGAAAATGGGGAAATGACTGAAGAGAATTTCAAGTGCAAGTTAATTGAATTTTGAGATGTGGGTATGATTAAAAATTGAAACTTTTTGGTTATTTATAGATTTTCTTGGGTTTTTGGTGAAGTTTTTCTTTGGGTCTAATGCAAGGGAGGAGAAACCAGTGAAAGAGAATGTGTTAGATGGAGTATCTCTATCAGGAAAGAAACAGTACTAACAACATTAATTCCAATTTAAGACAGTTTTCTTCTGTATTAATTTTGCTTTATTTTAGATTATTTTATTTTAATATTACATCATTTCTCCATATTTTATTATTTTTACTTGTTTTGGAGCACTAATCAAGATTCATATTACCCACCAAAAATTCATTCAAAGATTTCGACTTGAAATCTTTAGTTAAAAATGGAAGAATATTATCACTTCGCTACAAACTTTGTTAATAATACTCTTTATTAACATACAAATCTCTAATATACGTAACAACATAACTAAGTCTCAATCTGTTAAAAAACATGGCTTGTATAGAGATTTTGTTTCCCTTATGTTCTATTTTTCAGCATGAATTAATAATAATGACGAAAATGAAGGCAAATATTATTTTTAATTAATATTAAAGTTTAAATAATAAATTGATAATCTTAACTTTAACCGAAGCAAGTGGAAATGTATAGAAATTATAATATTTAAAAACTACTTTTTTAACAATATTAGGAAGGCAGAATACCTAAAAAAAAAAAATTCTAAACTTGGCACGGATTACTAGTTACACCTCTAAACTATTAGTGGTCTTAATTAACCCCCTCAAGTTAGCCTTTTGAGAGCCATTACCCCCCGGACACTAATATGGCAAAGAGTGTGGGTGCACTCTCTTTTAAGCGCGCAGGGAGCGAAGAAAATTTAAAAATCAACTTTCAAATAGATTATTTTTTAACTTTTAATTGTTAATAGCCAAAATAATTAATTACAAATTATGTATTATTAATAACTTTTTAGATGCCTTGACTATTTATTTCAATTGTATAAGTCTTTATTTTCAGGTCAAATTCAAAAAAGAATAACTAAAACTTTATTATTTCTAGCCAAATAAAAAAATTAACCTAAATAATATAGTTCTATCCAAGTTTTATTATAAATTTTTATTCGAAAAAATTATCTAAAAAAATAACATACTTAAAAAGATAAAAATATATTTTATTTTCAAAAAAATGTCACATAGACAGAAAATTCATGTGGCAGGCGAGTGCATGCCACTTTCCTGAAATAAGATCGTCCAAAGGAATAACAATTATCGAATAACCAAGCATAAGAGATAATTAAGACAATAAATAGTTCAAGGACGTAACCAATTATATTTTCTGCTTTCAATTAAAAAAAAAAAAAAAAAAAGCTCATATTTCTTTGAGGAGGAACGTTCTAGACTTGGAATAAAGCAAGCAAAGCTGAGATCACTTAATACCAACTCCTCTTCACCGACATGACAGCTCACCATTTCATATTTGGTGCCACCACAATTTTTATGGCACAGTTGGCATTTCCAATTTTTTTTTTTTATCAAGAAATATGATGCAATAATAAAATATTTCGATCCTTAATTAAAAATCTAAAGTTCATGGAATTATAAAAACTGCTATTTTTAGGATTTTTTTTAGTTTCGATTTGACTTTGATTAATACCAATCAACTCAAATACAATTTTTCCCCCTCTCAACGCAAAATCAAATCAAACTAATTACAAATCAATGTTTTTCATGAGGCTTTGCCAGCAGCTACATCATAACTCCTCTACATGAGGCTGCTATACAGGCAATGTGAGGCGCAGAGGAGTAATTATATAGCCAACGTATATAGGTGACACAAATCGAGCTTTTGTCCCCATTACTTATACTTTTTCTTTACGGTTTACTTTTATTTTGAATAAGAAAATCAATGTTTTTGTCACTTTAATACATTGATTCGGTTCGATTTGATTTGATTTGTTCTATTTTTGTCGGTTCGGTTTATTTTTTTCATATTGTTGAAATGCTGCGTAGAAGCATCTAGATTTTCTTGCAAGACCCAAAATATAAGATGCAGAAATGACATATTAACTTCCTGTCATTTTCTCCAAATTTATAACTAAGCAAACCTTTTGTCGTTTCTTGTAACATGCCAAAACGCTGAGTAATATTTGTATTATCCGGGAAAAAAATTGGAAGAAGCCAAGACAAAAGTTGTTATTAATTTGTATTTGCAAAGTAATTCTGAAAATTAAATAACGTAAAAATATAAATGTAGAACAAGCAAATATTAATCCGAGTCCACTGAATTCTTAGTGTTTTCTTAAGGAACTTAATCTCCTCTTAAAATCCGAAGTTATAGATTATTTGCTCTCAGGATAGAACGGATTACACACTGGTGTAGTGGTACTTTAGGAGAAAGAAGGAGAATTCAGAATCTTCGTAAGGAAAATCTGAGGGAATGACCTGTTATTTATAGCCAATTGGTTGGGTTTAAACGTGCAACTCTTCAAGCCGAAGCCGAGTCGAGCGACAACGACGAGACTTGTCTTCTTCTCCCCTCTGAGCAAGAAAAAGTATTATTGTATATACTCAACAAATGAGCTTTCCTTCTCCAATATGGGATAATGTTTCTTTGTAAGGAGGGAAAATCAAAATTTTATTTTTCCCGCCATTTCCCATTCACCTCAATTTAAAACAAAAAAACACCCAACAGAAGCAATCCAAGTCAAATGTACTACCAAAAAGAAAATAGTACCTAATTCAAATTGTCATCTATTTCTGGTTAAAAAGTGTATAAACATCAGCAGACATATTGTTTAATAAAAATAGCTTCATCTGGGAAGAAGTGGTTGTTTTTCATCAGGTACTACTCCATGACTAGCCTGGAACAAAAATGAAAAAATGAAAAAGTGAAAGTGGTCCAATATTAGAAGGAAATACAACAAAAATTTGTAGCTTCTTGAAATACTTGATAAAAGGATTGTTACCTCCCCATAATTTGTTCCTAAATTCTGCAATATTTAAAGAGGATGAATCTCTAGAGCTGAAAACAGCACAATAGGAAAAGAGTTACTGAAACCCTTTTATATTTGGATTTTTAAGCATACAGTGACAATGTGAAGATTTTACTTACTGAAAATAGAGCAGCCCGGTGCAATAAGCTTTCACTATGCGCGTGTCCAGGGAAGAGCTAGACCACAAGGGTCTATTGTACGCAGTTTTACGTTATATTTTGTAAGAGGTTATTTCTACTGCTTGAACATGTGACTTCTTGGTCACATGGCAGCAACTTTACTAGTTACGTCAAACCTCTCCTTCCGGTGACAATGTGAAGATTTTTATATACTGAAATATGTAAAAGATAATACCTATGGCTATCTTGGACATTCATTAGCTTTGATATCTCGTGTTGTTCTTCATCTTTAACTTGTGAAAGAGGTGAAATGTACTAAAGAATAAAAAAAAAGTTTAAAGTCAACCTGAAGAATACACAAAAAGGAAATAACTGAACGGTTAAATTTCTGAATTTCAGTACCAGTTGCATTGAGATGAACACAACAGAAATTCCCATAATGAAGTTTATCGTCAGCCGTTTGACCAAACAACAAAGCAGATGCAACGCCTGTAAATAGCGTTGCAATAATCGCCGAATACTTCTTCAAAATTGTAGCCCTTACATATAGAGAAATAATGCAAGTAAAATATACAGTAAATGTGATGAAGGAAAACAGATCTTGACTTGTTAAGAACATAGAATTACAAAAAGAACTAAAAAGGGCAGCCCGATGCACTAAGCTCCTGCTATGTACAGGGTCCAGGGAAGGTTCGGACATTGTAGGCAGTCTTATCTTGCATTTCTGTAAGAGGCTGTTTCCATAGTTTTAACAACCTCCTGATCACGTGACAGCAACTTTACCAGTTATGCTAAGGCTCCCTTCAATTACGTAAAGAACTGTGACAAAAAAAACTCACCAGTATATTTGTAGAAAAAAGAGGACAGATTTCCATGAATGCACTAATAAATATCAGAAGCATGGTTTCTTTTGACTGCCTCTGCAATATATCAAAGCTAGTTGGAGCTGAAAATTTCAGAACAAATATATCAGGAGCTGGATAAATATTGTGGATAACAGCAACCTAACTGTTTACCCGAAAATATGAGTAACAATTGAATTTGTACGTGGTATTAAGGATACGTGACTCGGCCTGATACAATTTAAAGAATAAGCGATAAATAAAGGCTGATTTAAGTAAATAAAAGAATAAACAAACCACTGAGGCTGAGTAATTTTGCTGTGACAGAACGAACAATGATGAAGTAGATAGTTTATGAAGAAGATAGCCAAAAAACAATAAGTGTTCTGTTGATAGTGTGTTGTGTCCATATACAATAGAGTTGAATTCTTTATATAGGGGGAGAGAAGAATTCTATACAAAGTAAAAGATCCCTAAAATTATTGGGTTCAACGTCTCTGCTGATTTGGGCCATGATTCCCGCTGAGATAATTACGCACTACGAGATTTTCGGCCTTTCCGTTATACGAATCTGATATTTTTACCATATGATGCTTTACCCAAACCGGTCTCGACTACCTTATCTCGAGTGCTTTGGTTTCGAACTTTAACCAGATGATATCTGACCTCGAATTTACCTTCTCGAAGTACCGGTCTCGATCTGCAAGAGATCGACCTCAAGTTGCATCAATGATCGCAACTCAAGACCGATATATCTTATATATATTCGATTGTATCCGACCCATACAGATAGTCCCCTCGTTGTTTGGAGAGTAATGACAAGAAACGATGTGAGCCGCCGCTTTTCAAGATTAGGTTAAGTGAGAACACACTTATTAACACGACATGAAGTTCGAAGCGTCAAATCAGATAGCCTAAAAACGTCTTGCTGATGGATGACGGCAGCATGATGACGCACGTGGCCATTATCAAAAAGGGTCCTTTCATGTCCTAGCTGGCGACAAACCCTGTAACTTCTGCAAATATCAATTAATGTTTTCCCATCTCGTGTTTCGAACCGCCGCTTTTGAAAAGTATAAATAGCCTCTCCATTCTTCAATTTCCAGGTTTTGCGTCATATTTTCTTGCTTTTGTTCTCTGTATTTTAGCGCCTCAAGCAAACTTCTATTATACACTTCCCTTTGCTCGCCTTCCATCTCTTCTGCTCTAATGGCGAAAACATCAAAATCAATGCCTCAAAAACAACAGCCTTCTTCCTCTCAACCCGCTGAGGAGGTTGAGCCTGCCCCTGTTGAGGAAACTTCGGCGGAACCCCCCTAAAAGCTTTCATACCGGTTGGATGCTCGACTGGCTCCGACTTCAAGGTGGAGAAGGCCTCTTCAGTACCGGGCCGGGGCGAACCGGTCGCTAGGTACATTAGTTCGATCACTAACAAAATCCTTGAGCGCCTATACCTACCCCTTTACGTTGGGACCTCTAGACCCCATAATCGTCGCCTTTTGTAAAAGGTACGACGTTACATTGGGCCAGGTTCATCCCTCCGTTTGGCGGATAATTCACCTTTTCCGCTTCTTTGTGAGTAAAGTCGATGGGTACCCCTTCAGTGTTGACCATTTACTCCGACTGTACAGTCCCTAAATGTTCCGAGGGGGGCTAATAAAACTTGCTCGCCGGGCCAGCAAAGCTCCGTTCTCGAACATTGATGAGGACAAGGATCGGGGTTGGATGAGCCGGTTCGTTCGAATAAGAACCTCGGACCTTATCCCTGCAGAGGACATGCCGTTCCCTGAAAAGTGGAACATGAGACGTAAGCGACGTTTCCCTACTTAAATCCATCTGCTGTTCTCCTTTTGATATCTAACCGATATATTTTGTAAGGTGTAGCCGTTTCTCAAATGCCGGCCGCGATTCAACATTTGGAGGAGTGGGTCCGTAAGGTGGTGGCTCAGAGGGCCTACTCGGAGCAAGCTTGGCGTGAGATATCGAAAGGCCTTTGGGAGGCCAAAAATCATGGTAAGCCCAATAATATTCATCTTTCTCATTTCAAGTGATCAGTGTTGTCATTAATTTCCCCTTTTCTTCACAGGTCTATCGAAGGACGCTGAATTGAGGCCGGCGTCCATTGGTGGAGAAGTTCCCTGCCCTCCCCCTGCCTCGGAGAAGGAGGGAGAGAAAAAGAGAAAGGAAATCCTCGGTCCCTTGGAGCCTGAGAAAAGGAAGGTTAAGAAGAAAAGTATAGCTCGTAAGCCTAGAATCTCTGATCTGGCTATCCGATTGAGCGACGACTCCGAGGAAGATAGAGACCTCGATACTTTAAATAATGAACCACCCCGGACAGTCCCCGAGCCATCGGTTGATGAAGCTTGCATCCCTCGAGCAGAGGATCTCGAGGCAAGGACGAAGACCGGGGTATGTGCAGATGCAGGGGAGGTAGTACAAGGAGTCTCGGACCTCCCAGAGACAATGGATTCTCCCTCCTTTTCGGAGGTAACTCTTAATGAAGCCCAGGCCGCTAGGACGCACTCACCGAGCAAAAGCCCGGTACCGGCGGGAGCTTTCGAAGAGTTCTTCGATGGAGTACCATCGGCCGATACATTCGGGCTCGAAGTGCCGAGAAGGAGTCCCCCCGCCGAGACGAGTGGGGTGTCTATCGGTCTTAAGTTAGTCGATAGATTTCCTGCTCCAAGTTCCAATCCTGATCGGAAGAGGGTAATAAAGTTC
This sequence comes from Nicotiana obtusifolia, assembly GCA_002018475.1. NCBI lineage: Eukaryota > Viridiplantae > Streptophyta > Magnoliopsida > Solanales > Solanaceae > Nicotiana > Nicotiana obtusifolia. Next base: position 250,921 of record MCJB01003114.1, read on the forward strand.
ACCATTCCAGAAGATGCTAGGGTTTTGGTTGCGCCCGTAGGCGTGGCTAGCTACCTTCGTTGCTTGGTGACCGAAGAGGATCAGGCTGCAATGGATGCGGTGGGCTCGGCCTGTTAGTTTAATGAAGCTCAACAGGCGTCAAATAAGGTACACTTCCTCTCTGGCTCTATTTGGCGCCCGTTATCTTGTCATTATACTTGTACTAATTATTTTATTATGTGCACTTTGCAGTCTTCGGTGCTTCATCACGAGGCATTCCTTCGGCAAAGGGAAGAAATGGCACAAGAAAAGGCACAGCGCCAGCGACTCGAGGGGGAGATGTCGAACCTTCGGGCCGAGCTGGACTTCATGCGAAGAGAGCATGACAAATCAATCGACCAGCTGGGGAAACCGACCGATTAAATCAACTTCGGTCTGCAGTGAGCGAGGCCAAGGCAGAAACCAACGAATGGATAGCCAAGGCCGATATACTGACTTCGGAAAAGGAGACCCTCCAAACTCGCATAGTTCCCTTGGAAGAGCAGATTTCAGAGGCACAAGAAAAAATCGGAGTTCTGACTAAGAGCACCGAATCTCTTCAATCCCAAGTCGAGACGCTCACCCAGGACAGGGGTGTTCTGTGAACGAGCTGCAATCAGCAAAGTCCGAGATTGCCACGTCCAAAGTCGACGCCGATGATTTGATAGCTCAATACAGAGCTGATGCTGAGGCCAGCCAGGAGAAATCAAAGATTTTGGTCTAATACACCAAGTGTCAGACCCGTCTCTCCGTCCTTGAGGAGCTACAAGCTCGAGGCTTCGATCTATCTTCTGAGATCGAAGAAGCAGCAAAGATCGAAGACGAAGCTAGGCGGCGGGCCTTCCCTGAGGAAGAAGATGATGATTTTGACTGATGTTGCCTGTAAAATGATATGGCCTTTTTGTAATTTGCATGTATAAAAGAATTCCTTTATATTTTCTGACTTTGTTCTAAAGTTTTCATATCTTGCAAACTTTCCTGCCTTAGCTAGGATTTATTTCACCATAGATTTTATTCCTCCATGGCCGATCAAATAAAGCCTACATCTCGAGGGGACCTTGGTCCGTTAGGGAACTGACTTAGTCTCAACAGATTTTAACCCGATTCGGCCTTGGCCCTTTATGAATTCGCAGTTGCCTTAATAAGCTTTGTTTATCCCCGATCTTTTTTTAGTTCGATGTGGCCTTGGCCTATTAAAAAATCGGGATCATGCCTTAGCAAATTTTGATCCCTTTCAATCTTCAACGATTCGATTCGGATTTAGCCCTTCTAAAGAATCGAGGTTTTGCCTTGGCAAATTCTAATCATTCTCAACTTTAGCTTGGTTTGGCCTTAGCCTTTTATGAATTCGAGTTGCCTGAGTTGGTCTTATTTCCCTTCGAGTCTTGTTAAGTCAATACGGACTTGGCCTATTAATTGAATTTTGGGTTCGCCTTAATAGGTCTTACTCCCCTCTGAATTTAGCGCAGACATTTGAACAACATTAGTTTTTGATAACGCAATGATAATCAAAGAGGCCTTTGGGCTCAGAAACAGAATATCGGTGTCAAAGAAACTTTATTAGCATTCATACGCTCGTACAACTTTGCTTAAGGGGCAGATCGATCTATTTGGGCACGGTACCTTTGGCCGTTTGACCCTTACATTGATTCCTAATGATCTGTGTAAAGTCCCCTCGAACTTGAAGTAGCTAAGCGAAGATTCGAAATAGACAAGCAATCTCCAGATGTTCAAGGTCGATCGAAGTTGTGCACCAGATATCATTATCTTAGATGAGTGACCGATCTAAGTTAGCATGACTCCTGGTTGCCTCATTAAAAATCTTACCGTAAAACTCAATTTGGGACAAAACCGGTCGAAGAAAAAAAGAGTGCAACGCGTGCTTTCAGTCCTAGTGTCTCGTGTTTCCTGGCTTGAAGTCACTCTTTTTGCTACCTGCAGATGTTAGTATCATAAAGTAATCAAAATGAAAAAATGAAATTTATTACCTTAACAATAATATCGCTTCAGGTGGCTCACGTGCCAATTTTTTGGCAGCTGCTTGCCATCCATAGTTCCGAGCTTGTAAGATCCATTTTCGGTGACCTACAAGATAGTATAGGGCCCTTCCCAGTTCGATCCTAGTTTTCCTTCATTTGAATCTCGAGCGTTGGGTGTGATTCTTCTGAGTACCAAGTCCCCAATGTTGAAGTATCGGAGATGGGCTCTCCAATTGTAATACCTTTCGATTTTTTGTTTCTGCATCGCCATCCGAACAAGAGCCGCTTCCCTCCTTTCATCCAAAAGTTCCAGGCTGATATTCATAGCTTCCTGGTTCGATTCCTCGATGGTGTTTCGGAACCTGATGCTCGGTTCGCCTACCTCGACCGGTATCAGTGCTTCAGCACCGTAGACTAGGGAGAATGGGGTTGCCTCGGTGCTGGTTTTCTCGGTTGTGCGATATGCCCATAGAACCTCGGGCAGCATTTCCCTCCATTTTCCTTTTGCGTTGGCTAACCTTTTCTTCAGGTTTTGAATTATAGTCTTGTTGGTTGACTCGGCTTGACCGTTGCCGTTGGGGTGATACGGAGTTGACAGTATTCTCTTGATCTTGTTGTCTTCGAAGAACTTTGTTATTTTGCTGCCGACGAATTGTTTGCCATTGTCGCATACAACTTCTGAGGGCATCCCAAACCGGTAAATGATATGGTCCTATATGAAGTCAATTACTTCTTTTTCCCTGACCTTTTCGTAAGCCTGCCCTTCCACCCACTTGAAAAGTAGTCAGTCATAAAAAGAATAAATTGAGCTTTACCTGGCGCACGAGGGAGGGGACCGACGATGTCCATTCCCCACTTCAAGAACGGCCACGGCGACAGGATCGAATGCAGTGTCTCTCCGGGCTGGTGAATCATCGGTGCATGCCTCTGGCATTTGCTGCACTTGCGTACGAACTCCTTATTTTTTGAACCAAGGATTCGAAGCCAGAATGATTGCCGCATGTACCTTCGTGTATCTCCCTCAAGATGTACTCGGTGTTACCGGGTCCAAGACATATAGCGAGAGGACCATCGAATGTTCTCCTGTATAAGGTTCCATCATTGGCTAAACAAAATTGGGCCGCCTTTGTGCGTAATGCCCTTGATTCTTTGGGATCCGATGGCAATTTACCCGAACTAAGATATTCTATGTACTTGTTTCTCCAATCCCAGGTTAAGCTTGTTGAGTTGATTTCGGCATGGCCTTCTTCCACCACCGACCTCAATAATTGCACGACTTTTTCAGAGTCAATCTCTTCGTATTCGACTGACGACCCTAAGTTGGCGAGGGCATCAGCCTCACTATTTTGTTCCCGTGGTATGTGTTGTAGGGTCCATTATTTAAACCTGTGTAGCGTGACCTGAAGCTTGTCCACGTACCTTTGCATACGCCCCTCTCTGACCTCGAATGTCCTATTTGCTTGGTTGACCACGAGGAGGGAATCACATTTGGCCTCGATTATTTCTGCTCCCAGATTTTTGGCCAACTCTAAACCTGCAATCATAGCCTCATATTCTGCTTCATTGTTAGTCAATTTTACAGTCTTAATAGACTGTCGAATCGTATTCCCGGTTGGGGGTTTGAGTACGATACCAAGCCCCGATTCTTTCGAATTGGAGGCGCCGTCTGTGAACAAGGTCCACACTCCCGAAGGAGTCCCCGATTTGGTCATTAGTTCTCTCTCGACCTCGGGGATAAGCGACAGTGTAAAGTCGGCGACAAAATCTGCCAGTACTTGAGACTTGATCGAGGTTCGAGGCCGATATTCAATATCGTACCCGCTTATTTCGATGACCCACTTGGCCAGTCGACCTGATAGCTCAGGTTTGTGCATAATGTTCCTAAGGGGATAAGTTGTCACTACACATATGGGGTAACATTGGAAGTAGGGTTTCAACTTCCTAGAGGCACTTAATAACGCGAGTGCTAATTTTTCCAAATGTGGGTACCTAGTTTCGGCCTCACCTAGTGTTCTACTGACGTAATAAATGGGGAATTGCGTACCTTGTTCTTCTCGGACCAGGACCCCGCTCACCACTATTTACAAAACAGCTAGGTAAAAGTATAACTGCTCACCCGTTTTTGGTGTATGCAACAAAGGTGGACTGGAGAGGTACCTTTTAAGCTCTTCTAACGCATGTTGGCATTTTGGTCCCCATGAGAATTCGTTCTTCTTCTTTAGCAAGTTGAAGAACTGATGGCTCCTGTTGGATGACCTCGATATGAATCGGCCTAGGGCTGCTATTCGACCTGTTAGTTTCTGTACAGCTTTCACACTGTCTACGATCGTTATGTCTTTGATGGCTTTGATTTTGTCGGGGTTGATTTCTATTCCCGGTTCGAGACCATAAAACCAAGAAATTTTCCCGAGCCCACTCTGAATGCACACTTCTCTGGGTTCAACTTCATGTTGTACCTTTTTAGCACATCGAATGTTTCCTGCAAATGACTCAAATGGTCCTCTGCTCGCAGGGACTTGACTAACATGTCATCAATATAAACTTCCATTTTTACTCCTAGTTATTTTTCGAACATCTTATTTACTAGGCGTTGGTAGGTAGCCCCCGCATTTTTCAGCCCGAATGGAATCACGTTATAGCAGTAAGTGCCATACTTAGTGATGAAGGATGTCTTTTCTTGATCATCCTTATCCATTTGTATCTGGTTGTAACCAGAATAGGCATCGAGAAAACTAAGAGTCTCGTGGCCAGCGGTAGTATCGATCATTGATCGATGTTGGGCAAGGGAAAGGAGTCTTTGGGGCACGCCTTGTTTAGATCTTTGTAATCTATGCACATCCTAAGCTTATTTTTCTTCTTAGGAACTACAACTACATTTGCTAGCCACTCCGGGTACTTAACTTCCAGAATGGACCCTATATTCAAAAGTTTAGTTACCTCGTCCTTGATGAATGCTTGCTTGATTTCGGACTAAGGCCTCCTCTTTTGCTTGACCGGCCGGAATTTTGGGTCAATGATCAGTTTGTGAGTTGTAATTTCCGGTGGCATCCCTGTTATGTCAAGATAGAACCAAGCAAAAGAATCTTCGTTAGCTGAAAGGAATTTAATTAATTTGGTCCTGAGCCCGGAGCTTAAGCTCAAGCCTAGGTATACCTTTCGATCGGGCAAGTCGCTTCGGAGTGAGATCTGTTCGAGCTCCTCGACCGTCGATTTATGTCGCATCGGACTCGTCGGGACCGATAAATGACCGGGGAACCCCATAATTGTCAACTTCGAGTTTATCCTGATCACCCTCGTTTGTTGAAGGTGGTGTCTGTGATTGCTATTGGGTCTTTTGGGAAGGAGCGGTCAGCATTGGCACTGTCTCTTCTACTGCAAACATTTCCCTCGCAGCATGTTGCTCTCCGTAAACAGTTACGACCCTATCAGCCGATGGGAATTTCAACATATGATGTAATGTTGAAGGTACAGCTCCGATGTCGTGAATCCAAGGCCTTCCGAGCAAGGCATTGTATTTTATGTCGCCCTCAATCACGCAAAACTTCGCTGCCCGAACAGTACCAGCGGTGTTCACCATCAGCGTTATTTCCCCTTTGGTTGTTTCACATGCCATGTTGAAACCATTGAGGATCCGAACTTCGGGGGTGATTTGGTTTGTCAATCCAAGCTGCTCGATGACCCACGACCGAATTATATTAGCTGAACTACCGGGGTCGACAAGTACACGCTTCACCCGGGTTTTGTGTACGAGCATCGATATCACCAAGGCATCGTTATGGGTCTGCATGACTCCTTCTGCATCTTTATCACCGAAGCATAACGTTTCTTCCGCCGTATAATCCCGAGTACGCTTTTCTCGGGTGATAGATATTTTGGTACGCTTCAACACCGGGCCTTGGGGTGTATTTACCGCTCCGATTATCATATTGATCGTGTGTTGAGGTTCTTCTTGATTTGTTGGCCTGTTTCTGTTCCCGTAATGGTTCTTGGCCCGGTCGCTTAAAAATTCTCGGAGGTGCCCGTTTTCGAGCAACCGTGCTACCTCTTCCCTTAGCTGTCAACAATCTTCCGTCTTTTGTCCATGTGTGCCATGGTACTTACTTATTAAGTTGGGGTCTCTCTTGGCCGGGTCCGATTGAAGCGGCCGAGGCCATTTGGTATCTTTAATGCGACCAATGGCGGATACGAGAGTTGCTGAATCGACGTTGAAGTTGTACTCGGACAATCGGGGTGCTTCTCAGTGATTAGCGGCTCTTTCGAAGTTATTTTTCAGCAACGGTCCTCGATTCCTTTGATTAGGATCGTTCCTCCTCTCCTGTCTCGGAGACCCTTGTCTTCCTGGGATGGCTCTTCGATCGCCAGGGTACGGCCGATGTCTGTCTCTGTTCGACCTTGGCTCTCGGTAATTATCTCTTAGAGTCCGGTCATGAGTTCTGATAGGATAAGCGGATCCCGAGGGGACTCCGAGCTGATCATCTTCGACCCTGATCTTCGATTGATATCGATTGTGTATGTCCGCCCAAGTGGCAGCCGGGTATTCGATCAAACTCTGCTTAAGATGTTGAGAAGCTGTTGAACTTCGGGCATTAAGCCCTTGAGTGAAAGCTTGTACGGCCCAATCATCGGTGACCGGTGGTAGGTCCATTCGCTCCATTTGAAAGCAAGATACAAACTCCCTCAGCATCTCGTTATTTCTTTGCCTGACTTTGAATAAGTCTGATTTCCAAGTTTCGACTTTAATGACACCTGCATGAGCTTTGACGAAGGTGTCTGCAAGCATGGCAAAGGAATCGATGGAGTTCGGGGGTAGGTTGTGGTACCAAGTCATTGCTCCTTTCGACAAGGTCTCCCCGAATTTCTTCAGAAGAACGGACTCAATCTCGTCATCTTCGAGATCATTCCCCTTTATGGCGCATGTGTACGTCATCACGTGTTCATTCGGATCAGATGTCCCGTTGTACTTGGGGATTTCTGGCATGCGGAACCTTTTTGGTATAGGTTTTGGGGCAAGGCTTGAGGGGAAAGGCTTTTATACGAATTTCTTCGAGTCCAAGCCTTTCAACACCGGGGGTGCTCCTGGAATCTGGTCGACCCTCGAGTTATATGTTTCTACTTTCTTGTCGTTGGCTTCAATCTTCTTTTCGCCCGGTCCGACTCGTTTTGTCAACTCCTCGAGCATCTTCGTGATTCTCGAATTTATCCCCGACCCGCTTTCGTCCGGTTGCGCCGCGGTCGGTTCATTATCGGGGATAACTACTCGAGAGGAACCGGCTTCGATCCTGTCTGAAATCTGACTGCGACTTTGCAATTGGGCAATGGCTGCTTGCTGGGCTTGTAGCATGTCGAATATCATTTTGAGACTAATCCCGTCCCCTTCACTGTTTTGATTTCTTAAATGATGTTCTCTCTTAACACTGTTCGACGGGCTAGAAGTCTGATCCACATCGACTGCCATCTGAGAGTTGGCATCGGTTGGATTTACCGAGCATCACATTGTTATTCTCACCCTGGTGGTCAAACTCGTCATTGATGGGCTGTGAGTGCGACATGACTATGTTATATCCTGAAAACAACAGATTCTGCAAAGAACAAGCGTAAAATAGCGTGTGTGACAGAAATTTGTATCAAACATTCACTATTATCCTCAGCTCTACGGTTAACAATTGAATTTTACGTGGTACTAAGGATACGTGACTCGGCCTGATACAATTTAAAGGATAAGCGATAAATAAAGGCTGATTTAAGTAAATGAAAGAATAAACAAACCACTGAGGCTGAGTAATTTGCTGTGACAAAACGAACAATGATGAAGTAGATAGTTTATGAAGAAGATAGCCAAAAAACAATAAGTGTTCTGTTGATAGTGTGTTGTGTCCATATACAATATAGTTGAATTCTTTATATAGGAGGAGAGAAGAATTCTATACAGGGTAAAAGACCTAATTACAGGGTAAAAGATCCCTAAAATTATTGGGTTCAACGTCTCTGCTGATTTGGGCCACGATTCCCGCCGAGATAATTACACACTACGAGATTTTCGACCTTTCCGTTATACGGATCTGATATTTTTACCATATGATGCTTTACCCAGACCGGTCTCGACTACCTTATCTCGAGTGCTTTGGTTTCGAACTTTAACCAGATGATATCTGACCTCGAATTTACCTTCTCGAAGTGCCGGTCTCGATCTGCAAGAGATCGACCTCAAGTTGCATCAATGATCCAACCCAAGACCGATATATCTTATATGTTCGATTGTATCCGACCCCATACACTAATAATATAGAAAATAGTCAAAACACCAGAGGCATGATCCTACACTAGCAAATTGTCCATCTGACTAAATATATGAAGTATTTTTGAACGTTGAATCTCAAATGTTGACAGTAATTCACCTGTTTACTATTTATCCTCTTTTATTTGCAAAAAAAAGTTAACTTTAAAGAGAAAACTAAGGTTCAAGAGTCATTACCTTTGAATATAGAGATCCCTAGAATGGCAAGAAAGTTGAATATAGCACCATATCCATACAAGCATAAGTTCTGCAAATTAAAAACAAACCTGTCAAATGGTCAGGAATCGATCGTGCATAGTTCAACATAAATCCAGTTGACATTTTAGTTCAACTGAGATAAAGTATATAATTTGATAATTGGTGCTGCTATAGTAAAAAAGACCGGTTCAAACCAGACTATAGAATAAGGCAAAGGATATAAAAATAGAAAGAGTTAACTGCCCCATGGAAAAACCAAGACAGCCAATAACTATTCTGATTTAAAGGTACCTGAAGATAAAAACTTGTGTCGTATTGGCTCTTCAAAGCATATTCATGGTACACTGAGGCCAAAGAAGGCACAATAACCTGCATACATAACATCCTGGTTAGCCAATAAAAAACACGCGTTTTAAGTCTTGAATACAGTGGCACATCCAACAATGTGTTCGCAGATTGTATAACCAAATGCTTTAAGGTTGAACCATATATATATACACAACAATAACAAACCCAGTATAATCCCACAAGTGGTGTCTGGGGAGGGTAGAGAGGTTAGCCCTGGAGGGTAGGAGGAGAGGGAGAGGTAGACCGAAGAGATATTGGGACGAGGTGATTAGGAAGGACATGGCACAGCTCCAGCTTACCGAGGACATAGCCCTTGATAGGAGGGTGTGGAGGTCGATGATTAGGATAGAAGGATAGTTGGTAGTGGAGCTTATTTCTTTCCCATACCTGTAGTATTAGTACTGCTCTTGTATTTTCTTATGCTTCGTTCTCTTTTACTACCTGGTGTTTCAGTTTCTCAGTCTTATTCCTACTCTTGTTCCTTTTGCTTCGGATGATCTACTATCGTGTTATTGTTTACTGCTTGCTGTAATTGCTTTTTCTTTGAATTATTGTGTGTGCGTGTGTGTGCGCGCATGTGTGACATATATCCAAGAACTCACTCACTCACTCACTCTATCAGTTCATAACTCACTCTGAAACTGCCATTGCTTAAGCACTATCTAGGTGTTTACTAAAGTATCTCAAATTGAAAAAATCACAATTATTGATAAGAGGGGCATTGAATTACTCACAGAAATCAGTGTGTAGATGTATGCAGTTGCTGTAACTGGAAAACCAAAGTAGTGGTACCTTCAAGATGGGATTGAAGTTGATTTATGCTAACTCCAATAAGTAACAAAGCAAGAGCTTCCAACTGTAACACTATCAATTCAATTATAAGGATATCAAACTTATATTATCCTGCAGAAAACCATACATTATTTCTTGCTCCGACCTCCTCACTATCATTACTTTAACCATCGACTTAATCAAATAAAATTATTAGGAGTTTGAAACTAACCTGAACTACAGAAAATCGGTGTCTCATGATAACTTTCAGCAGTACAGCAATAAATAACTTTCAGCAGTACAGCAATAACCGGAACCTGCACTTGGAAAACAGCCAACAAGTATATGCACGATTAAAGGTACACTCAGGATAACATAATATCCACCATACAAGCATTCTTCAAGTCAAGAACTTGAAGTGTCAATCACACGACAGAGATCGGTGAAGCCAAACAATTAGATGATAGCAACATTCAAATATAATAGTATACCTTTAGATTGCTCAGCATCTTCACTGTTGCTGGATTGAAATATAACTGCAGAAAAATGTTAAGATCATAATGCATCAGAGGAGAAAATTCCTCATATCAAGAATGATTGAGGAATAAGAAAATCCCAAGCATGTCGTTTTTCAGCTAAGAAGCTGTGCCTTAAAGATTAATAGCCGCTAACATATTTTAATAGTGTTGGGCTAAACCAGCCTTCCCTAAAAGCCTCGCCGTTAAGAGATCCGTACACCTTATATGTAGGCTCCCACTCCTTTTAGCTACCAATATGGGACTTTGTTCACACACCCAACAATCTCTCACTTGAACTAAGTTCCATAGTGGCTCACTAACACAATTCACGGGTCCCCTCGAACTAAGTTCCACATGACCCATTGCTATCATACACGGGTCAATTTTCGAGATTCAATGTGTGTCATCCACATTGTTAGAGTACTATGGTAACTGAAGCCTGCAACTAGCTTCTTCTTGTGTGCGAACCATCCCGCACCATTACTTTGCCATCTCCATACTCGTCTCGCCGAACCTGGGATCTAATACCAGTTGTTGGGTTAAACCTGCCCAAAGATACTTTTAACATAGTGCGATATTGTCCATTTTGGGCCAAGCCCATACTGTTTTCTCCAAAAGGTCTCACACCGTTAAGAGAACCTTTACCTTATATTGTAGGACACTGTTCGCACACCCAACACCATGTTAAGAATATCTTTGGGCTAGTTTAGCCCAACAAATAGTAATAGAACAGTCAATTAAATAGTAGATGGTATATAGTCACTATCTTCTAAAATGAAAATCTAGTCAAATTTTGTTTAGTGTTAAGAGGAAAGAGAGATATCTGCATCACACAGCAATCTCCAGCACCTATAGCAAGCACATTGTAAAAATAGGGTAAAAACAATCTCTTATAAATTGTTGAATCCCCTTAATTTCTAAGAGTATTCACGTGCCGTATGTATTCTTTTAAACCTCCTTGTCAGAATTCCTGGCTCCGCCACTGGCCACAATTTTGCTTCCTCAATATTTTGTTGTCCTTTATGATGGAATTAGATGCAACTAAGCACAATTCCAGTTATTAACATAGCAAATTGCAAGGTATAACATGCATAACACAGTACCAAAAGAATGGAACTATCACTTCGGGCACTCAAGTAAAGAAAAATTCAAGAATATTATTACCTGCATGATGAATTTCATGTAGTTATTGATAGCATAGAGTAATGCAGGTACAGCTAGAAGGACATTGTCGCGCGCACCCTGAAGAAAATTTGACAATTCTGGTTTTAACTAAATTACCAACCATTACTTCCTTAATTTGCTTAGCCAGGATGTGTGTATATATATAAAAACACATATAGAATATGCTATTTCCCTCTCTAGAGGGCCAAGAGGCTTAGACACCAAGGAGTCGTTTGGTAGGTTGTACTAAGTAAACTAATCCCTGTATAAAAATTTAATCCGTCCAATACAATGTTTGGTTGTTCAATTCAATTTATACATATATAATACATGGATTACTTATACCTCATAGAGGGCTTAGCTAATATCAAGGAAACCAAGGATTACTAATCCTGCATTAACTCTACCTGGATAAGACCCTAAAATTATTAAACCGCCCTTCAAACCTTTTTCTTAAATTTCTTTATATACAGAAAGAAGAATATTCAAGGGTATGATTGTAAAGAAGATTTTGTACAGTCTTAAACCAAACACAAGCTTAGATTATACATTGTATAGCTAATTTTTAATACAATGAACCAAACACTTGATAAAAAATAATCCCAGCGCTACAATCCTTGCATTACTAACACCTGCATTACTAATCCCTGCATTACTTGTATTTGTACTAAACGACCCCTAACAACATTTTCCACAAGAACATTTACCTGTATAAAAGTGGATGCCGAAAGAAGTGGCTTTTCTCCAACTTTTTGATGCCCGGACTGCAGAAAGAATGCAGCATGAACATATGATTCCGCCAATATCAAATGAATCAATCAATCAACTGTGTCGTCTCAGTCCCAAACTAGTTGAGGTCAACTATATAAATCCTTAACATCCATTCAACTTTATTTGGACCATTTCATTCCGCCTCAAGCCACGAGCATCAACAAAGAAAATATATCAACTAATTATTAACTACACCTCAATCCCAAATAGTTCGGTTCGCAATATGAATGTTCCATTCTAGTACTATCCATTTCTTTCCAATTTGCTTCAAAGTGAAAATTGTAATGGGAGAAAACTAAAAGCAGAGATAAAATTACCTGGAATAAAAGGATTGCTATTGCAAAGAGAAATCTCATCGCCTCTGTCAAGAAGTTGACACTTAGCGGTCGTTTGGTAGGCTTAATCCCTGTATAAAAATTTAATCCGTCCAATACAATGTTTGGTTGTTCAATTCAATTTATGTATACCTAATACATGGATTACTTATAGGAGGACTTAGCTAATATCAAGGAAACCAAGGATTACTAATCCTGCATTAACTATACCTGGATAAGACCCTAAAATTACTAAACCGCCCTTCAAACCTTTTTCTTAAATAATATTCAAGGATATGATTGTAAAGAAGATTTTGGACAGTTTTAAACCAAACACAAGCTTAGATTATACATTGTATAGCTAATTTTTAATACAATGAACCAAACACTTGATAAAAAATAATCCCAGCACTACAATCACTGCATTACTAATACCTGCATTACTAATCACTGCATTACTTGTGTTCTTACCAAACGACCCGCATGGGATTAAACTTGACTTTTCCGTCCACTTTCGACATAAAGATCAAAACAGGCTGAAAAACGAAAGAGAAAGTGCTGAGTAACCTTTGTCATTGTAAAGTCAAACGCAGAAACATAGCAGAAAAGATGTAATGACATCTCAAAGAAGGAATATAGGTATTAATAACAGTCAGCAATTTGTACAGATACTCAAAAGAAAAAGTGGCTCTATGGACAAAATAACAGGGTTCGGATTCTAAATTTAGTAATTTGTACATATTTAATGGATTTCTTACGACAAATACAAGATTTGAATCAAAAATACTGGGTTCGGCCAAACCCGTAACTTATACATTGGCTCCGCCTTTGTTAATTGTTTACATATTAAAGTAATTGAACTATGCGTGTATTACTCAAAAAATACAAATGACGGGACAAACAAATTTCTGGCTCAGAACATACGAATGGCAGAATTTGAAAAATCTACCGTTAAACATTTTGACTACTGATATTTTATAGAACAAAGTACAACATAAACAATAACATACCCAGTATAATGTCACAAGTGGGGAGGATAGTGTGTATGATAACTTACCCTACCTCGTAGAGACAGAGGGGCTTTTCGAAGACCTCGGCTCAAGGACAAAATAAAAATGAGCAGTACCAATAAGCAGTAACAACATCGATATATATAGAAACAACAGCGATATTGCAAAATAAACTGAAGCGACAGAAATAACAGGTAGGGATATAACTCTACGGAAAAAAAGAAAAGAAAAATGACTACAAGACTAATACTACTCGGATGACAAAGAAATACACCCAGCTACCCCCTAACCTTCTGTCATAATTCTCGACCTCCACACACTCCTATCTAGGGTCATGTTCTCGGTAAGTTGAAGTTGCGTCATGTCTTGCCTAATCACCTCACCCCAATATTTTTTAGGCCTACCTCTAGCTCTCCTCGTGCTACCTTTACATAGAGAACAAGGGACAATTAAAAAAATTAAATAAAAAATCATTACACAGAAAATTTGATCTTCCAATAATTTGTATATTTTGAGCATTTATGCATAATTCAGTTACTTGACACAAAAATAGTTTCGTGATTTTGTTGTTATAGTGGTGGATAACGTTAAATTACTTTAATGTGACAAAACATAATTTTATGTTTTTACTGTTATAATGGGTAAATTTAGTGAATATACGTGAAATTAATTCAAATAAGCCAAGCAAAAAATTAGCGTACAGGAAATGACTGCTTTCTGTAAACCAACAAGGATACAATCAGGGCCGGATGGTATGGGGTAAGGCAAGTGCCTTAGGCCCCAATTTGGGGCCCCATTTTTTAGGAATAATATATATTTTATAGGTTTTTTATAAAAAAATAATATATATATATATATATATATATATATATATATATATAACTTTTGTACTTTTTATATAAATGGAAAGAAAACCTTTTAGATATATTAATAAAGTAAAGATTTGACTTACTTAAAAATAATAGAAACACGTTAGGAAAGTCATATTGAATGTATTAACGCAATAAGATTTCAGGCTCCACAATTAAGAGATGCTTTAATAAAATTAGTAGAAGTTAGTGAGGATCCAAAAACAAAAAAAAAAAGCAAATTGTTTAGTAACATATGAGCTTGAAAATTTTGAGTTTTTACTGGGCATGGCTATTTGGTATGATGTATTATTTGTTGTTAATTTAGTTAACAAAAGTTTTCAATCGGAAGATATACTCTAAAAGAATCTTTTAGAGTTGATTACTTCTTATACATAGTAGATCAAGCCATTTTTTCACTTAAAAATAGATTTGAACAGTTTGAAGTATATGAAAATATCTTTGGTTTCCTATTTAGTGGTAAAATATTGAGATCATTAGATGAAGAGAATTTGAAAAAATATTGTCTTAACCTTGAATGTTCCTTAAAACATAACATTCACTCTAATATTGATGGTTTAGACTTATTTTTCGAATTAAAAGTGTTAAGAAAAATAGTACAAGTAGAAGATAATACTCTAATCGATATACTCAATCAAAGAAAAAAGACGTGATTCTTTTCCAAATGCTTATATTGCTTATAGAATAATGTTAATAGTTCCTATAACAGTTGTTTCAATGGAAAGAAGTTTTTCAAAATTAAAATTAATAAAATCTTACCTAAGATCAACAATGTCTCAAGAAAGATTAAATGGCTTGGCTATATTATCAATTGAAAGGAATTATTAGAAAAAATCGATTATTTATTAACAACTTTGCATCTCAAAAAGTTAGAAGAATAAATTTTAAATAAAAATATATATTACAACGTTCTTATAAATACTTGGGCCCCATATTAAATTTTAGCCTTAAGCCCACATGTGCTTGAGCCGCCCCAGATACAATCACCTACGACCAAAAGGACACTAAGAGCAAGGGGTTTTGAAGATTTCTTGCTTCTGTGCTGATCAGTTGCACTTGAAATAGTTTCTGTTGTAGAAACAAAATTGGAACAACACGCGCTGCACTTTATCATCCCGTTCTTCATCAAGTCCAATCCGTCTTAACAATACGACTTCAGAAAAACATTGCAGCCTAAAACTGGCTGAGAATTTTCCGGCGAGATCCAGAGAATTCCGGCAAGCTGAGCTGAGTCAACGGGCCGGGACAGAAACTTGGACGTAGATCTGTCTTAACAATACGACTTCAGAAAAAAATTGCAGCCTAAAACTGGCTGAGAATTTTCCGGCGAGATCCAGAGAACTCTGACAAGCTGAGCTGAGTCAACGGGCCGGGACAGAAACTTGGACGTAGATCCGTCTTAACAATACGACTTCAGAAAAAAATTGCAGCCTAAAACTGGCTGAGAATTTTCCGGCGAGATCCAGAGAACTCGGGCAAGCTGAGCTGAGTCAACGGGCCGGGACAGAAACTTGGACATAGATCCGTCTTAACAATAGGACTTCAGAAAAAAATTGCAGCCTAAAACTGGCTGAGAATTTTCCGGCGAGATCCAGAGAACTCCGACAAGCTGAGTTGAGTCAACGGGCCGGAACAGAAACTTGGACGTAGATCCGTCTTAACAATACGACTTCAGAAAAAAATTGCAGCCTAAAACTGGCTGAGACGGCGAGATCCAGAGAACTCCGGCAAGCTGAGCTGAGTCAACGGGCCGGGACAGAAACTTGGACGTAGATCCGTCTTAACAATACGACTTCAAAAAAAAATTGCAGCCTAAAACTGGCTGAGAATTTTCCAGCGAGATCCAGAGAACTCCGGCAAGCTGAGCTGAGTCAACGGGCCGGGACAGAAACTTGGACGTAGATCCGTCTTAACAATACGACTTCAGAAAAAAATTGCAGCCTAAAACTGGCTGAGAATTTTCCGGCGAGATCCAGAGAACTCCGGCAAGCTGAGCTGAGTCAACGGGCTGGGATAGAAACTTGGACGTAGATCCGTCTTTATACGACTTCAGAAAAAAATTGCAGCCTAAAACTGGCTGAGAATTTTCCGGTGAGTTCCAGAGAACTCCGACAAGCTGAGTTGAGTCAACGGGCCGGAACAGAAACTTGGACGTAGAACCGTCTTAACAATACGACTTCAGAAAAAAATTGCAGCCTAAAACTGGCTGAAAATTTTCCGGCGAGATCCAGAGAACTCCGGCAAGCTGAGCTAAGTCAACGGGCCGGGACAGAAACTTGGACGTAGATCCGTCTTAACAATACGACTTCAAAAAAAAAATTGCAGCCTAAAACTGGCTGAGAATTTTCCAGCGAGATCCAGAGAACTCCGGCAAGCTGAGCTGAGTCAACGGGCCGGGACAGAAACTTGGACGTAATGAGAGAATTTACAGGATCTTCTGAAACTTGCGCGCGAGAAATGAATTTAATTTTCCATGCATGAACATGTAGAGAATGAGGAGTTTGAGGAATTTAATCATATAACGTTTAATAAGCCAACTTGTGGTTCTCTCTCCGAGTACGGGAAAATCTATTTTTTTCCCAATTCTTCAATACTCAAGTAAAAATTACACGGAGTGTCCTATTTGGTAAAAAATAATCGATACTTAATTTTTGATAACTTCAAATACGATTTTCTCTTCTTCTATGTATTTATGTCCCATGTATTCAGAAGCTTCACTGTTGCTTTCTTCTTCTGTGTATTTAGTCTCATGTATTCAGGAGTCGTTTGGTTTCTTCTTAGTTACAAAATATCATTGTAGATTGTGCTTAGGGATTCTTCTTTTTCTTCTTAGTTGCAAAATGAATTTTTTAAATTTATTACTGTTTTGATAATAATGATTGAGATTTGTTCTCTTTGATATTTAAAGGTTATATTTTAAATTTGAGCTCATTTAGGGTAGATTTAGACATTAAACTGTGTGTTGGATTGTTAAAATTTGAAGAACAAATTTATGTCTCAGAACTTAAGATTCGACTTCTAAAACTGCATTGAAGAGATCAAATTACTTAAGATCCAAATTTTCTAGAGTTGCATTGAAAAGATAGAAGGTTTCAGAAGTTGTTTGAAGATAAAACTACTTAAGATCCGATTTTTCGAAATTGTATTGGAAAAAAGAACTTCATATCTGATTTTGAAGTTGTATTGAAGAAATACAAGAACTTCTGATGGGTAAATTTTATAACTTTTTGTGCAGTACGGGTATAACTTTAATGACGGCTCCAAAAGCGGATATCTGTGAACTTTTTTTAGTGCACAAAGAAATTAAATTATATACACCACAATTAAAAAGTTTTTATATTATCAAGTTATCACGTAATTTATTTTATTTTTAAAATTATAAAATACCGACTTTTTAAGGAAGCTTGCTTATAAATACTCTTTGAATAAGTCATAATCTAAAAAGTTATTTACATTGACAAGGTATTTAATTTAAACTCACACTGAAAATAAAAAGGAGTGTGGAAGTTTCTTTGTACACACGCACAATTAAGGAGTGTGAAAAGTATAAATTGTTGACTACTAATCCAATCCGTTAATTAGTGGATTGGATATCTAATGAGAGACTTGAAGTTAGAGTTCAATAAATTAATGTTTTGACCAATTTTTACACGTCGGGTCGTTTGGTACGAACATAAGTAATGCATGAATTAGTAATGCAGGTATTAGTAATACATGGATTGTAGTGCTGAGATTATTTTTTATCAAGCGTTTGGTTTATTGTATTAAAAATTAGCTATGCAATGTATAATCGAAGCTTGTGTTTGTTTAAAACTGTACAAAATCTTCTTTACAATTATACCCTTGAATATTCTTCTTTCTGTATATAAAGAAATTTAGGAAAAGGGTTTGAGGGGCTGTTTGTAATTTTAGGGTCTTATCCAGGTATAGTTAATGCAGGAATTAGTAATCCCTTGGTTTCCTTGGTATTAACTAAGTCCCTCCTATGAGGTATAAGTAATCATGTATTATGTATGCATAAATTGAATTGAGCAACTAAATATTAAATTGGACGGATTAAATTTTTATACAGAGATTATTTTACTTAATACAGCCTACCAAACAACCCCGTAGTGCTAATTTTTTTGTCCCTCATCAGTTCCAACTTCCAAGGAAATTAATTACTAGTAGTTTTTAATATGTATTATAAAAATTAGCCATTACGTCTAATTTAATCTAAACTATTTAATTTGCTTAAATTTTGTTTATTTCGTTTGCTGGCCATTTAAAAGTGTCACATTGTTGGACACGGAAAAACAAATTGAAAGGAATTTACTCATTTAGCCTCATATGCTAAAAGCAAATTATTCATTTAACCGGACCAAAATCTCCCTTGACCATATGAATTAATTAAAACTTATTTTCTGTCATTTTCCATTAATAACACAAAAGATTAGGAGAAGTTTAATGTGTTATAAAATGGGTTGTCAGTAGGCCTATTCATGGATTAGATCGGATTTAGCACCTTTTGGATTATAATTTTGAATTTTGTAAATTGCAATTTGAATCCGAACTAAATTAAACTCGGATCGGATCGGATTTTGATGTTTGGATCGAATAAATATTTTGAATTTCAGTTCGAATTGTACGCCTTATTAAGATGCTAAAATAATAATTTTAATATGCTATCTCCTACCATTTTCAGTAGCAAAACTCATTCATTTCCATATCTTTTATTTTTAATATTGAAAGGAAAGAAAAGACACAAATAGTGAGAGAAATAACAAAGAAACCTTAGAATTTTTAAAAGAGCATCCCTCACTTTTATATGTATAATATAAATTTCGGAGCTTTGGATATAAACTGAGCCAAACTGTATCCGATCCGATATTTAAAATAATTCAATTAAAGATACAAAATCCAATCCAAATCAATCCGAATAACATCAGCTTCCCTTTTAAAGAATGCTGTATAAAATATTGAAACCAAAATAGTAAGAGAGTGATAATATTGTGTTGAAAAACATGTATATATACATATATAGCAAACAACAAAGAAATAACAAATAGAACAAAAAGATAGTCTTTTTATTGATTTGGTGCCATAGCACAAAAGGTACAATGAAACAACTCATAATAGCTAATAGGAAAAAATGGATTAAAAAAAAAGGACATTCTCTATACAACAATAAATTACGACACAAAATTTGAAGAACTCATTTGATATATATATATATTACTTAGTGCTATGTACCATTGATACTCGAATCTTCTCTTCTTGAAAAACTTAGTAATGAATTGGGGGAGGTGACTTATAATACTATATAAGTGCAGGTTTTAGTGAAGGCGGACATGGAAACTTGTAATAATAAGGAGACGATTGAGACTTATATAGTTGGTGGTGGCCGACTTTTTTAATAAGCTAAGGTGGTGATGGAATTTGTAAACGTATGTCGCGCTTGAAGAAGGAGATGACTTATAATACTATATAGGTTTAGGTGCTGGTGATGATGGAGACTATAGTAGTAATAAGGAGACGATTGAGACTTACTTGGTGGTGGCCAATTTTTGTAAGAAGGTACCGGTGATGGGATTTGTAAACGCGTACGTCGCGCTTAGAATAGAAGATGACTTATAATACTACATAGGTGCTGGTGTTACTGATGGTGGAAACTTGTAATAATAAGGAGACGATTGAGACTTTAGTTGATGGTGGCCGAGTTAGGTAATAAGGTAGTAATGGAATTTGTAGACGTATGTCGAGGCTGGAGGAGAAGGTGACTTGTAAACATACGTTGGTGATGAAGGCGAATATGACTTATAAACATACGCCCGTGATAGATTTGGAGGAGATTTGAAGTAGTATAGCGCGCAAGTGTAGGCTTGAGCTTCTTGCATTCCCTATAGGGTATTTTAGGAGCATAAGCAAATGGTAATGCATAAAGTACAACTTCATATTTAGTCTTTGATTTCACTTTGAGATTAGCACCCTTAATTCCCAAATGAAAATTTGTTGCAATGTTACATTTTGAATCTTTTGGTGCCTTTTGAAGTTTGACTTTGCAAGCCTTTGCTTCATATTTGTGATAATCAAATCCTATGAGAGTAATGCTAAATTTGCCATTGATCTTAGTGTTACCAAAATTCACAATTTTTTTGTCACCGACCTTGCAAGTCACTTGAATCACAGCACCTAATTCATGTGAACAAGAAATAATACTTTAATCAACATTAAAACAATTGAATGGTTAACAGATATTATATACATGTACTTTGATAATTTATTTTCCCTATTTAACTTATAATTAAGAGTCCGTTTGACTAAGCTGTCAAAATCTGCTTATTTTGAAAAATATTTTTTTTTAAAGTACTTTTTTCAAAAGTACTTTTGAAAAAAGTATTTTATATATATATATATATATATATATATATATATATATATATATACATACTAAATAAAATCATTGTAATATATATAATTATACCAAAGCAATAATATTATCTAGTATAATTACTTGTTATTTACCATTCAAATTGAAGATGGCTCGATATTTTTATTACCTCACACTGCTAACGCATTAAAGTAGGGGCAACATTATATATGTATATGGAGAGAAAATGTAAAGGATAATTTGAAAAATATAAATTTATGGTAAGGATAGTTTTGTCTTGAATAAATTAATTTTCTGCTTCTGCTTCTGCTTCTGCTTCTGCTTCTTGGAAGAAGCTAGAATTTTCTGCTTCTTCCCAAAAGCAGAAAAATTACTTCTGTTGTTGGTCAAAAGTACTTTTTTATTCTGGCCAAACATACTAAATTTTTCAAAAAGAACTTTTTTGATAAAAAAAAAATACTTTTGACCTCCGAGAAGCTTGGCCAAACGGGCTCTAAAACTAGCTGTCCATGACACGATCCAAAGCTCATTTCCCAATTGTCTTTGGCTCATCTCCTATGATCAAAAGCTTATTAAAATATAGTGAAGTAAATAATGATGAAATATAAATAGAAAATAAAGAAATATTTAGAGGGCGTGTAATCACTGTTTTTGTATCTCTAAGGTGTTTCTTGTCATTTGCCTTGATAAATTTTTATGCTTTAATTTTTAGCGAATGTAAGACCAAAATCTTGTTTGTGCACATTTTCAAAACATAAAAAATGTTGTTTTATCCTAATATCCACATCTCAATAATAACAACAGAAATCATAAGCGATTATAAAGAAAAATACAGTTAAGTGAATTAGTGATGAAATCTAAACAGAAAATACAAGAAATTAGAGGGTGTGGAATCAATATTATTGTACCTTTGAGGTGTTTCTTGCCATGAGACATTTTTGGGTATTTCCAATTGTAGCATCTTAAACAATAGACTTTTCCAACAACCTTGACCGCCAAGTGATGACGTGGACTATAAGGTGGTAGCGGTGAAGGCGGTGGCGGTGGCGGAGGCAGAGGCAGAGGCAGAGGCAGAGATATATACACATACGGTAGAGGTGGAGACGACGACGGACGAGGCAATGATTTATAGGCATATGATAGTGAAAGTGAAGGCAATGAAGGAGAAGAATATACATAAGAATCCGTTGAAACAACATTAGCAACAGTTAATGTGGCCAATATTGTCACTAATATTCGTGGCAAATGACGACCCTTGGCGAAACTGTCATTTTCTCGTAATCTCATCTTTGTCGGAAAATTTCACTGCAAGTCCTGTAATGTGGCTGAACAAATCTTATAGAACAAAGGTCATGACTTTGGGATTCAGTTGCCAAATTTTTTTTATAGATGCACTCTTCTGAAGTAATATGAGTTGTCAATTAGATTGGGACCAATTCTATTAGTTTGATTGGTGCTCAAGACTAAAAAAATCAGAATTTAACAGCTTCAAGAGTTGTCCATTGCATTTCTTTAACAAGTAGTATTTACTATCTAGCCAGACAATGAGGACACAACATGTGAATGTGTACAGAAACACATGTCATCTATTTGTTTAAGAGGAAGATACTGCTAATTTTTAAATACTTCCTCTCTTGCCATTTTGATTTCTTTGTGTTGCATTTTGGAAGCCTAAACAGCATAGCCGAAATTAGAATTTGGAATTTATAAGTTCAGAATTTTAGTATTTTTAAATTATCATGTTAATAATTTATACATTTAAAGCTATTAAATTCAGCAGAATCCAAAACCAATATCCTAGTTCCCCTTACTAAACAAGATAGTGGCTCACTGAGCTAGTAAGCTTACCAAAGTAATTAATATCTCTTCCCCTGCTTTACTTGTCTGATGATTTATAGCGACTCCAAATATATATTTCACGTTTAATGATGTATAATATCATCGCAAACTCAAGCTGATAAAAAATAAGATCGAGATTAATATAATTTGTTATTAGTCATCGCTAAAGAGCGTTACAACATGCTTTTGTCAATTAATTGTATTGATATTATAAAAGTTACTAATATTACCAGTGTATTAAATTTAAAGCTTTTTCTCATAGTACATTTGCAATCTGCAATCGGTAAAATATAAGAAACTATTCATTTTTTAAAAATAACAAATAATCGTTTGTTGGTATTACCGGCCGACATAAGTTCATTTATTTACATTAATTTAACTATATATTTTCCTTTTTTGTTATTTTATTCGTTACTTTTTTATCAGAATTCATAAATGTGTCTCTTTTATTTGGATCTCAGGATCCATAAAAGTCAAACTTGGTTATGTACTATCCAAATTCTTCAATATAATTTTACTTTCCGTTACACACGTGGTCGTCCCTCATACAATTATTGTTAAAAAGTCATTTCATACTAATGGACTCCAAATGTTTAAATTCTTCGAGAAAAAATATTCAAATTTACTCCTGAACTTTTAATTATGGTTTAAAATTATTATCAAATCGAAGATCTATTCAGAACCAAGGCAAAACGAGATTTTTTCCATATGGAAGGGATAATGTTAGACAAAAAAATCTAAATAAGACCAAAGTTGCTCAATTTCGAATATTAAAGGAACAAATAATCCTTTCCCCTTTATTATATGGAGGTGTTCCCAACTTCAAACTATAGAATCTATTGCCTAGAAATTTTAGCTTTTCAAGTAGAAAATAAACCTCAATGAAGTCCTCTGTGGTAGTCCATGGTCAAAGTTTCAACGGTACCGATCTTATTTGACTGTACAAGAATATGTGGAGCTCAGCATGTCTAGAAGCACAGGAGAACGTTCGTTTGCTGATATTATTACCAGTATTCGATACTGGGTCATTCATAGCATTACTACACCTTCCCTATTCATTGCGGGTTGATTATTTGTCAGCACCGATTTAGCTTACGATGTGTTTAGAAGCCCTCGGCCAAACGAGTATTTTACAGAGAGCCGACAAGGAATTCCATTAATAACTGGCCGTTTTGATCCTTTGGAACAACTCGATGAATTTAGTAAATCGTTTTAGGAGGCCCTAATGACTATAGATCGAACCTATCCAATTTCACGGCCTAGCTGTACCTACCGTCTTTTTTTTGGGATCAATATCAGCAATGCAGTTCATCCAACGATAAACTTAATCCGAATTATACAGCTACGACACAATCAAACCCGAAGGAACAAAATGTTGACATCCGCTTGAAATTAATCAATCATATATTGAGTTCATTATTAAATGGTCATTCAACTATCGAAAATTACCAAGTAAAATTGTGTTTTTTTTGTTTGTAAAAGAAAGTCATAACTATACCTATAACACTTAGAATGTCACTCAAAATACCAAAGAAAAGTGTATTGGAATATTTTCTTTCCACATAATTAGAGCAAGAACTCTGACGTTTAACATTTTTCACTTGTCGCATAAGTATCACTTTCTTTTACCTTGATCAACATTTTTCTGATTTGTCAAACCATTTGGGAGGAAAGAAGAAGAAGAAAAAGACAAGAAAGAAAGAGGTGAGTGACACTTCGACCCATGTAATTGAGTAAGATAAACAACTTTAATTTTCTAAATGCTAGTGCTTGGAGGGTAAAAATGTCCCTTTATTCAAATTTGACATATGGGTTCAACGTAAACTAATTACTCGTTAATCAAATTAAATATTAATTAGGTCGACCCTCTCCCAGCTACCCAACTCTTACTAGTTTTCAAATTATAAAGGAAAAAAAAAGTCCTATCTAATTATTGAATTTTAGATCATACTTATATACTTCGATGTTGCTTTCGTGATGTTTGAGCAAAATATATAGCATGTTTAAAAGTTAAACTATGCTACCTCTTCCGCTCTAAATTAGAACAACAACAAAACCAATGGGATCCCACAAATAAGGTTTGAAGAGATAATGTATATGCAGACCTTACCTCTACCAGAAAATAGAAAGCATGTTGTCGGCAAACCCTCGGCTTAAAAACAGTGAAAAAGAAACAATAAACAGATAATAGGCAGCGGAAGCAAATGGCAAAGCATGTAATAACAAAGATCAAAGAATTAAGTCTTATAATGATCCGTGTGCTTTTTCAGGTTTTCTTTTATATTATTGGCATTATATGTTTAAGCAACTTCATGTGAAATTAGGAGTCTACAGCTGTTTTCAGAAAATGAAATTGAATCCACGAGGAATAGCTAGCACAAGTATCCAGGGGAATCCCCAAAGACGAGCGTCTTCTCTTAGGTTTCTTCCTCCCGCGCCCGTCACGCCCCGGCCCGCGTTAGAGGGGAAGATTAGCAAAGCGGGAAAAGAAGGCTAATAAACAGGAACGGAGTCGGGGAATTCTAACTCTTAACTTGCTCCTGCGACTTCCTTTTCATTTGGTAGGGCATGCCAACGAGATCTCATGAGAGCTTTGCGTGCGTATGGAATGGGATCAAGACCAGTAGGTCGGCTTCCGACCTATCCTCGATCTCTTTCTCGATGGGGAAAATAGCTAAGACCTTTCAAGAAATTGTTCATTTCGAACAGAAAAACAAGATAAAAGGTTGAAAAGTAACTAAAAAACTTTGCATAGCTTACGACTACGTAAAGAGAACCAACGGATAGGAGATACAAAGATCATTATACTCATGAGTTAAGCAGTTCGGTGTACAATTTCAATAATCACGAGTCCAAAAAATCTACACGTGTATATATGGATCGAGTGGCAAAAAGAGGAACACCGGAGACAGGTGATCCTCGGATGTATACAAAGCACAACAGCAAAACAATATGAGGGGTCTAAGAGGCAATCTTTGACCCCAAATGACTGATAAATGGTAATGCAAATGCAAAACCCTCAAAAAGAAGGAATCAACATATACTCCCTATATAACTGTTTTCCTTGAAAACTACATGCACCCAAAAAGTAATAACTCTACAACAGAGGGTGAGTTTAATAGGCTTACAGACCAGAAAACATTCTGGATACTATGACACAAATGAGGCAAATCTTTAAACATTACTTACTTTCAGAATTGGGCCAAAGTTTATTGGTATCCTCCACCATATGGGTGTTGGCCATAGGGACCCATGCCCATCCGGGGATTGTAACCTCCCGGCATAGAAGCTCCAGGAGGAAATGCGGTAGGCTGTTGCATCTGAACTCCTTGACCCATGTTCATAGGTCTATTCATCCCCATGCCATAAGGCTGGTTTACTCCATATGCTCCCATGCCAGGTCCCCCTGCAGGGGCACCAGCACCCATACCCATGCCCATACCAGAACCTACCATTGGGTGCGATGGAGGAGGCCTTAGGGCACCAGCACCAGCACGACCAACTCCAGAACCTGAACCCATTGCTTTGCCCATGTTAATAGTTGATATCACGGGGGCTGTACTGGGTTTCTCCATCCTTTTCTCCTTGCGATTAATAGCATCGAAATCAACCCCAATATCAGCTAATGGATTTGTTTTAGCTGCATAACAAAAATTGCAATGTCATAACAAGGAAAAAAGAAATGAAATTTGCATAATCCCAAAAGAAAACACCTACATCCAGAAATGTTCAAATTGACCAGTCCACGGCTCAACGTATCTGCCCAAACAGTAGACTTCGTCTCGAATTTGTCTTTGGCTGGTCCGGTGCTGCTGATGGGAGCTGTTGAAGCTGGAGTAGTTTGTGTTAGCACTAGGGCATTACTTGTTTGAGTTTGTGAATATTGAAGAGGCATTTGTGAAGGCATGTGGGATGCAGCAGTTGGCTGTGAAAGGTACGGTTGTCCAGCAGATGTATGACCCATTTGGGGACCAAATGGACCTGTAGATCCTAATCCTGTGTTGTAACCTCCAGCATTTGCATTGTTCTGCATAGAGGAGCCACCAGGACCCCCGAAACCAGATTGTGGATAGAAACCTGTTGCAGAGTGGAAACCAGCAAGAGATGCAGGTTGACCACCTTGGGGTCCAAATCCAGTCTGTGATGCTTGTCCTGGTTGAGCTTGAAAACCTCCAAAAGGTGGAGAATTGTTCGCTTGACCAGAAAAGCCCACTGGAGACATGGTTTGTCCTTGACTTGGAAAACTGGTGTGTGGTGACTGCTGGCCAGGTTGGGCTGCAAAACCTGTGGGAGGCGCAGCTGGGCCTGGAAGTGCCAGATAACCTGTATGTTGTGTAGTTGCCGCACCATGAGATTCAAATCCTGCCTGTGTGGCAGGTTGGACACTTGGGATTGCATGATCACTAGGAGGTGGAGGACCAGATGGTGGGAGAATGTCAGCTAATATATCGATCTCCTGGTTGGAGGTGGACAGCTCCTGCTGAGCATATTGCATATTAGTTGGAGTAACCTGACTATATGTTGCCCTTGAGAGCTCAGCACCCTGAGGGACCGATTGAGGAAGCTCAGGGCTTTGATTTGAATTAGGATGGAAAGATGTAGAGTTCTGCAGATGAGTTTGCATGCTATTCGAGGTCATAGCCTTGAAAGGACCATCACCAAAAGGATCCTCAAACATCTGCAAGAAAAGCAAATATCTCTTCAGTAAGTAAATTGTAGAACGGCAGAATCGTAAATGGGTGCAATACAACACATTTAAATGCTCTTGCACTAGTTTTGGTTTATCCACCTGGTTAGAGATGGTAGATCCTGACGCTGCTTCCCCAAACATGGTCTCAGTGCCAGTGGTTCCAGAAGGATTAACCTCAGAGGCACTCGAAGCTGCAGGTACAAGGGCTAATGAGTTGGAGGAAAACGGCTCAGACAAGGCGCCAAGTAAATCCATTTCGCCAGCAGAAGTAGTTGACACAGGACCATTTGATGGAGCTGGGGCCGCTGCTCATACAAGTGAAAAATTACTTGCATTAGAATGGTAAAGTAACAAATCATTTACAAAACAATTTGAGAGGCACCTGGGAATCAAAAAGGAGCCCATAATCAATATGATGCCAGCATTCGCACAGCAGACAAAAAATAATGAGGTTCCAATGTGACATTAAGGGACTCCTCAGCTCAACTAATACATCACATTGTGTATTAAACCCTCATTTCTGTGCTTGGAATTCTCAATTACCCTTAATTTAATTTTGAATTTCACTCGCTTCATAGTACAGACAGGTGTCATCAGCAAATAGCACCCGAGATTTCACAATTCACTGCAGAAAATTACTGCAAACTATTAACCCCTTTACGCAGCCTCTATCCTCTGATTTTAATGGTGAATAAGAAGGGCTAGAAAGAGTCATTTTCGCTATTTAGGAATTTCGGACTGAAAATTTAGCTGTGGATATGCACTATTTTATCCA
This sequence comes from Nicotiana obtusifolia, assembly GCA_002018475.1. Lineage (NCBI taxonomy): Eukaryota > Viridiplantae > Streptophyta > Magnoliopsida > Solanales > Solanaceae > Nicotiana > Nicotiana obtusifolia. The sequence goes on from MCJB01003114.1 coordinate 278,850, forward strand.
TGCAATTCATTTTTCTCCATAATTCATTTCCTTCAATATTGCGAACAAAAAGTTGCAGTTAACATGATTTAAGGCCTTTTCCATATACAATTTGCAGGTCACCCCTGGAGTTCCTTCTTTTATTGCTCAAAACCCAATTGATATAAGCACAGCTTCAGCAATTTGTTTGTGTGATATTAAGGAAATCTGAGAATCTTTTATCAAATTGCTCGTAACACCGTACACTCTGGTTCTCAGTACTTATGAAATTAGTTTATATACATAAACCAGCACAAACGTATTTTTGGTATTAGAGCAATAAATGACACATTGAGGCTCTTCACAGTGACCATCCTCAAATAAGATGCTTTTAGTGCTGCCAGAACTGAAGTAAAAGACAGACTGGACACTTTATTAAGATGAGAAGATAAAAGGTGCAAGTATATGAAGAGAGCACACGTTGATTTTGATTTCTTAGGAACAGAAATTAGTGACAAGGTGGGGTCTTAAAAGATGTATGTTGTAATAATTCTCGTTATGCAATGCCAAAGAGGGATTATTTTAATTTTTAACAGAAAAGAGAACGGAACAGTTCACATTCACGTTATATAGCATACACAAATTACACCTTTACCAACACAGCATGGGTCTTAAAATGTCCTGTGCATTTTAATTGTCCTCTCTATAACAAACACGTACTTCCCAACTTCACCCACCTTTACCAAAATAAATTTTCAACACATCTAAATTTGCTAATACTTGAAACAAAATAGTAATTTTCGAGTTTGGTTGGTCCCAATTGTTTATTTAATCAAGCAAGCAGCATGCTAAACGATTAAACATCTTTAACAGATAGACATACATTGCAAGTTACTTTCTCAAAGTACCACATTGAAGGAAGTCTAGTTACTAAAGACAAAAATAGGAAACTAGTAGCTCCTCATTACCACCAAATATTTTGAAAATGTTTAGTGCCAGTAATATACTTAAAACATTAAGCACTAACTTGGCCATTGTTCTTTAGTGGAGGTCGTTCTACCTGAAAATGATGCACGGGGATCAAATTCATCAAAACTCTCAACAACCTTGTTTTCTGGTGGTGGAGCAGTAGCTGCTGCTGGAGCTGGTGGTGAAGCAGTAGCTGCTGCTGGAGCTGGTGGTGGAGCAGTAGCTGGTGCCGGAGAAGGCATATTAGCTGGGCTAGGACTGGCACTCGCATGAGGAGAAGAAGATTTGGGGGCAGATGCTGAAGAAGTTTCTACATCCCTTTTGACAAATAATAATAAAGATCAATATAAAATTTTCAAGGAAATAAATGGCAAAACGGATCCTTTTCACAACTATTACCTTTCACTATGTGTTGGGCTGCGTGAAGCTCCAACAGCTTCCTCATAACTAGGAGGTGCACTAAGGTTTTGTTCAGAAAACCTCCTTTCAAGCGGCCTACGTAAACAGTCACATCGAAAATTTAAATCTTATCAAATAAATAACACCATTTCTTAATTAAAGCAATACTTATAACTAAAAGGCACACTAATAACACCATCCATCCCGAGAGCAATCTCAGCTCTAGCACCACTTCCTCTGTTAGTCATGAAGATTAAATTAATGCATTATCGGCAAAAACAACAACAACAACAACATATACCCAGTGTGATCCCACAAGTGGGATTTTGGGAGTGTAGAGTTTACGCAAACCTTAACCCTACCTTGTGTGAGGTAGATAGTTGTTTCCAATAGACGGTCGACTCAAGAAATGCATTATGGACAAGGACAAGAGATTTAATGAATGTGCATAGATTAACATCAAATTCAGAGTATTGGCAACAGAACCTGGTTGCTAAATTTATTCATTTATCTATTAGAATCATCTAACTAATATTAAATTACAAAATCCGTGCCCTTATTTAAACAAAAAGATGAGAAAACAAACCTAGAAGAATATTGACCATCGTCATCATTACCACGATCCCTGTACCTGTCAGAACTTCTACTTCTTGATCCATAATTAAAATCATCTGTGCTCCGACTTCTTCCACGATAATCATCATCCTTGTATCCATCTCGGCCGCGCTCATCGTAATCTCTACCATAGCGATCCCCATCACGGCTGTTTGAGTCTCCATATCTGCCATATTTGTCATCATCTTTGTAGTATTCCCTTTCCCTCCCATAACCATTTCTTTCTTCATCTCTGCCTCCATAACGATCTTCATCAAATCTGTCACCATACCCTCCTGAACCTGAATATGAACTAGGGCGATACATACCACCCATTGACGTGTTGCGGAATCTATCAAGATGATAAAATTTGTCAGAGAACATTACCTTTGTAGACGCTACCAATGAAATTAAAAATTATATGGCTATAGTCGTCACAGAGTATAATCATACATGTAGCTTTAGAACAGTCATACCTACAGCTTAATTTTTTTAATCTTATTGTATCTACACGAAATTAATTTTTTTCAATAATTAAAGATAGCATTTCAAAATGAATGACATCTTTGTAAATTTTTGTACTGTCAATAAATCCAGGTAACTAGAAATTGAGCTATTCAACAAGTTGATTTTCTTACACTTCCACCATTATGATAAAATCCCCCCCCCCCCC
>MCJB01003114.1:282076-302232 GCA_002018475.1 Nicotiana obtusifolia
TTTTTTTTTTTTTTTTTTTTTTTTTTTTTTTTTTTTTTTTTGCTTTAACTTATCCTGGGGAGAGGGGTACGGCTTGTCAAAGGCGAAAAGGCAAAAGGCACATATGGTTGCTGGGGCATTATGCAGAAAAATGCAATGAAAGCACACACACCTTAGCGGAAAAAAAGAAGAGCAAAAGATTTTATACAGGAGACTAAAGTACAAACACAAACAACAATGATATGCATACGCGAATTGGAAATACTTAATATATAGTAAAGCATGTAAATCAAGTTTAAAACCCCTTCTAAAAGCAAAGATACACTTCTAGATTTTTAGTTCAGATTTAGAGATCAGCGTTCAGATACAAATATTCTAATTTCTGATCCATACATCCATAACATCCCCATTCTCATTGGTTTGATGGCTCTTTTTGGAATCACATATTCCACAGTCTTTTGATGTAATCTGATTCCCTAACAATTAACACATCATTTTGATGGGCGATATCTATTATTGCAGCGTTTCAAGAGGGCGATCATGAGCCCCTCTTGAAGGTTTTTGTTAAGCGTGCTCCTAGCCTGGGAGCTGCACCTCAAGTACAGGGCTTAAGAATGTCAGGCAGCCATTTGACAACACCGCATAGGGGGGAGGAGAGAGGGAGGGAGGGGGGAAATGAGAAGTGGGAAGTTTAAAGTTCATAGTTGTGACTTGTGGCAGAACTATATACATGACCTGAAGCAGAAGGGATGGATACGACTGAAGCAGAACCAACTGGAGTGAGTTATACTTACTTGTCCCTATTAGCAGCTGCCTTTTGGCGAACTTCCTGAATTCTCTCCTTATCATTAACAAGAACCACAAGGCTCTGAGATTTCTTTCTGACATTGCTTCCCTGGTCTCTCCCACTGGAGTCGATATATTGAAAATCGGACAGTGTCTGGGCAAAGAGAAGATTAAGACAATACTTAATTGTTTTCCCCAGATTCCACAAGTTGGCAATCTCGTAAGAGTAACAAATTCAAGAAGGAAGAAACTTACAGATATTTGGTAAGCATGTTCCCGTATGTCATCAATGACACGTTCAGACCCATGGGCTACCAAATATTCCAAAACAGTTAAACCCTGAGATTCATCGTCAAACATTAGATATAGTTTTTTAGTGAAGCACTTTTATATATAGTATTCATTAAAAGCAAGCAAGCATGTTGTATGTATCTTCATCTTACAACGAGGGCAGTTGGTAACCTTGAATAATGAAAGATTCAGGAAATATGATCTTACATTATAAGTGCAACTTGGCTAGACAGAGTAAGCAAATACAAGCAGCACAAACCTTGTAAACATGCCGCCAATTTTTTCCAGTATCATTGATACGCTTCCAGATCACAGACATAATCATTTGGTACTCATGACTGCAAAATTTTGAAAATGAATCTCACATATAGAAAAGGATATAAATAACACAACCAAAATACTCAAATCAGTGACTTAAGCTTACTAGTTCCGTGTAGCCTGAGCAATATCTGCAAGAAGTGATCCATGAGGACCCCAGGGCTCATTGCTAGTCGCATCTAGAACCTTGAGAGAAACCAAACAAAAAGATAATCAAATCACTACCAGCTAACATACTAGACACCAAAAGAATTGACTAGGTCCACCAAAAAGAGCAGGTAAGTGAGATTTTCATGTACCCACTTTGAGCACTTATTCAGCATCAAGCAAAGGAAAATTGTGCAAACAATTAGGCTTGTCGGGGGCCTTGGATCAGCAATAGAATAACAGGTCATACCACAAAAGTAAGAAAAGCGAGTAAACACTAACCAGCTATAACGGCTTCCAAAGCTGGAACTAGAAGGAAGAATCATTATTGCAGAAAACACAATTACGAAAAAGATCTTTTCCTTCTGCTTATATCTTATCATTATATCAGTATGTATTCCATGAACCCAAAACAGATTTGATATTGCCATATCTTTTCTACTTTTGGCAAGAATGGAGCAAGCATTAATGGTTTTAGTACCGTTAAAGCTATTTACATTTATAAAGCGACATAAAAGAGAATCGTCTCACGAGAAACCAAGAAAATGGGGGAGGTGGGGCTAGCTAAGGTGACTAGGTATGTTTGTATGTAACTTGAACAAGTTCAAGCACTTTGAAACCAACATGATCTACTTGAATCAAGGCATGATACTCCGCTCCAGGCAACATGCCTCCTCAGCAAACGTAAGTGTGTCTCTCGTGTGGCCATTAAAACTCATAAATGATTGGAGTATCCAAGGAGAAGGCAGTTTTTCCTCTAAATTACTTATGTTCTCTTTCATAGAAAGAAACCAGAGAACCTCTATTCCATTAATCAATAAAGCAAACTCAAAGCCTGTATGTACGAGCGGCCAACAGGACTGTCCATATTAGTTCTTCACCCTGGAACGTCTCTTTCATATCATATTTCTATATAATTGAAATAACAGATTTAACCATCTCTTAACTGCAGTTATTCACCATGAATTCTTTTATATTTCGAGAAGCTTATGATGTTGCTTAAAGGATCAGAATTAAAATGCACCTCTTCGACATGTCGGTTTTGCACTCTTGCCTTCAAAGAAGTTAGTTGCAATCCCAAGCACCAACCAAAGATTTGAAGTATTTAATCAACGATCACACGGTATCACATTAATGTTCATGCACGTACCAAAGTGTTTCAAAAGTGGGGTTATGTTGGTAACATGGCGTAGGTTTATCCTTAGCCTAGATTGATCTAGGTAAAATAAAGTCTCTAACATTTTTCTTAAAAAACATTTTAGTGGTACTGCAGGGATTTAAAAATGCATTGTACTGACAAAAAGGACACAAGAATAAGAAAGAGACGAGCAAATAGGACTTACTTTTTGTTCTATTGAAGGGACCTTAAGAACCTTTTTATTCACCTCTCTCTTGCTGCAAGCAACGAGTGAAAGCAACAAATGACATATCAAAAAAAAAAGATCCAAATTGAAAAAACTAACAAATCAAAGACTAAACATCTACAAGATCAATCAAATGCTATTTTCTCCATCTATAATCAAAGTTCCGCGATAGAGATGAAATATGTAACTGGCCTGACAAAGATATTGATATGTCTGTTACTATGAAAAGTGTAGGATTTGAATTAGCAGACTTACATGTCCCGCACAGTTTGATCAAATGCTTTCTTCATTCTGATATCGTATACTTAGCAGCCTGATACTCTGTAAATTCCTGCCCCTCAAACGTTGTCTGCAGAAACAGAATTAAACCAATTACATCCCCACAGGCCCTTTATTCTACCACCGGACAACTTCAGTGATTTCATTTTCCAGCCTAACCAAGTCCAAACGAACCCTTATGTATTGATATGTTTTGTATTACTCCCTCTGTCCCAATTATGTGGCACGCTTTCCTCTTTAGTTTGTACCAAAATATATGTAGAAACAATTTACCTGTAAAATCTTCATTTTACCCTTAACTGCGACGATTTTCAACAGTTCCATTTCGCGTAAAATCATAAACCAATAAATATATTTTAGAAAATCAATAATTCAGGCGATAAAAGAATCGCGCTATTTACACTTCATTTCCATAACGAATCAAATCGCGAAATTGTAAAATCAATCGAGATCAGGGGAGCTGAACAAAACTCAATAATGCAAATTAACAGCTAAAATTATAGATCTAAATTCACATTAGAAAAACATAAAATTAATTATCGAAATTCACAAAATTGATCCAAAATAACCAATAGAAGAGATCTAATTTATCGAACATGAGATCGAACCTGATTCAGATCTGAGATGTGAAGACAGAGAAATGTTGAACGGCTTTCAGAGAGAGAAATGTTTGAATAATTTTTAGAGAGAGACAGAAGGGAATAATGGTAAGAGATATACAGAGAGGAAAATTGTGACACAGAGAGCTGGCTATTGTTGAAGACAGAGGAAAGGGAGAAATAAGACAGCGCACCTCACACGCAGGAAGGAATAATATATTTGGGACAAATTATTTTATTTTATTTTTTCCTTTTTTCCTTTTTTTTTTTCTTTTTTTTTTTCAGTTTCTCTACTTTTTTTGTTCTTTGTATTTGTGTTTTATTAATAAATTCCAACTAACTGTCCAATTTAAGTTATATAAATTTGTTCATATTAAAGACAAGGAATGAGACTGGACTAATTCTTTTTTGTCAAATTCAATGTATATTCCGTTAAACTTCTCTATAACAACTTTATTTGTTCCGGTATTATTTTATTATATTTTTATTGCTATGGTGAAGTATTATTATAAATAGCATATATTATAAACATAACATAAAAAATTAATTCTAAAAAATCGTGATTATTATAATGTGTTATTATAAAAGGTGATTGTTACAAAGAGATTTAACTGTATAAAACAATGGCACCGGGCAATAGAGTTTTATATATATATATATAATGGAAGAGCGATTTTCCTACTATAAGCCTAAAAAATATCGTAATCTTAATGCGTTCTTAATAGATTGATTTCATAGGAATATAGGCATTAATCTATTTGGAATAGGTGAGTAGTACTTGGGGAGAAGGCTACGAGAGCAATTGTTCGATTAATTAGCAACCATGAGTGAATTGTATGAAAGGGAGAGTTAACTAAAACATAATAGGATTGGTGCATCAATCACCACCCTGGAATATTTTGTTATTTCTTTGCTGCTATAATGAAGTATTGTTATAAATAGCATATATTATAAACATAACATAAAAAATTAGATCCAAAAAAAATATAATTGTTATAATGTGTTATTATAAAATGTGATTGTTATAGAGAGATTTAACTATATATGGCTCATAATATGAGTGACTTTTCCTCCGGGCAAGAAATTATATATTAAATGAAAGATATTGTAAGTTTATATGAGATACAATATATAAAAATAAGAAAACTTTGATAAAACAGTGGCACCGGGCATTAGATTTTATATATATATATTAGATATTGACCAAAAGAAAAGAATGGAAGAGCGATTTTCCTACTATAAGCCTAAAAAATAACTTTGTGCCACCTTATTTACCAAGCTCAATACTTTTTCTCTTCTTTTTTTTTTCATCCGATGTTTGCATTGGAGCCCGTTTATATCCTGATTTACGGCGATTAGCGTCCCATTCGAAAGGAAATGCTCCCTACCAAGGATTTTTCTATACCCAGAGCTCAAACTTGAGACCTCTGATTAAGGGAAGAGCAGTCTCATATAATGCACCACATCCGGTGGTCCCAATACTACTAAAATGAGTTAGAGCATATAATCTATGTAGGTTTAGACGTGGAGTCCAATGAATACCAACTAAGCTTGCTATAATATTGAGTAAAGCCAAGCTCGAGATCAGACCGAGCTTTTTTAGTATTAAGTTGGGTTGAACCGAACCAAGATAAAATCGATCGAGTTTGATTATAGTACATCAAGCTCGAGAATTATCGAGCCAAACTAAGTCATCTCTTTAATTTTTTTTTTCACGTATGTAAAATATCATCTCAATTGGATTGTGTAAATAGATTATTCTATTTTCTTCTTGTGTTTTATTCTTTGTTTTTCTCATTTTCTGGTTTTTTTTTTGAGGTTTTTACTATTTCATGTACATAAAGGGCTATTAGTGTAAAGCTAGTAACTAAGATATACTTTAAAGCTAAATACTAAATACTTGCATTATTCATTCCAAACAAATAGACGAAAAAAGAAACATATTGTACATTAATTACTACAAAATTTACTATGGTTTAATCCCATGCTTCTTTAACTACTGGCTATTAAACCTAAGTAATAAATTACAACATTAGTTTGGTTTAATGACCATATAATATGTTAATTTGGAAAATTTTAATGCTATAAGAATGTCACAATAGTTTTTTATTCTAAAGAGAAACCTTTTTTTTGGGCAAATTATATAATTTTATTAATAATAAAAACAACGCCGCAAAGGAAAAGTACAAGTAAGGGGAACATAACTCCAGTAGTGTCGCATATATGCCTTGACTATATAATTACTCCTTTGCGCCTCACATTACCTTAAAAGTAGCCTCATGTAGAGGAGTCATGGTGTAGCTACCGGCAAAGTCTCACGACGACATATAATCTAATAGCCATTTGGGAAATCCAAAGGCATAGGACCTAAGCGAAACACATACTGAGCTTAACCTTACCTTACAAATCCTATTAAGGCAAAGAGAAACTTAAGTAGTCACGTAGAAACAAAAAAAGAATGATGGTGGTCACGGGCAGAGCTGCGTATCCGTATAATAAAGCTTCCCAACCGGCCAACGATTCTTCCTGTGCGCTGATCGTGGATAAGACACTTAGAAGAAGAAAAGATAAGACGAAGATGGTTAGCTGCAAGGTGACTGACAGAAAAGAAGTTTTTAGGAGGAAAATGGAATCTATCATGAAGGATCCGAGATGAAGACATAGACCCAGAGTATGAAAGAGGAAAGAGAGTGCCATCTGCAATGTTAACAAAATCTTTGATAGGCAAAGGAGGCAGACAAAAAAGCTAAACATCTTTTTTCTTTTGCGCGAGAAGGAAAGCACTTTTGGGGGTGACGGTACTCCTTTGGATGGTTTAACGCGACTAGCAGATCACGTCGTGCTCAATCAAATAGGATTCATCCCAATTCTTCCCGTTAGAAAATTATATTGTATATACAAAATTAAAATTATTATTTTTATATATATCCAATAAATATTGAATATTGTCGACCTTTTTATGTATTTACTTTTTTATACTTTAAATTGCCTTATCTAATTTTATCTTAAGTGGTGGCTAATTAAAAGAAGAAAAAAATAAATATAGAGAAACTTAATATGGAAGGAAAGTGATGTGAAGGATGTTTATGTTGACATCACACTCTTTAATGCCTTTTCTATATTGTTTTTACTCAAAGAGTAAAGCTAAAAGCTTTTAAGAAAAAATGTTTATCTATTCTTTTTTTATAAGTTTATAAATGAAAAATTATGGAAAAACAAATATTCCATCCATTTGAGAATCAAGAGGTCTTAACTTTCTAACTTTATTGTATATGATTGAGCAAAAAAGCCCTTTATTATGTATGCTTTTGAACTTGCAGTTTGCTCATTTTGACAATGATTATTCTATCAGGTGATTTTATAGCATTGTATTCCTTGTACATATGTCCTTTGCCATTCTCTCCCTTCCAATTTCTATTTTTTTTTTTAAGGCGGAAGTAGTGTAGTAGTTACGGGTTTGGACAAAGCCAATAGTTTTTGCTTAAATTTTGTATTTGAATTAAAAATTCATTAAATATGTAAAAATAATTAAGTAGGAACCTAATAACTAAAACGAGTTAGAGTTCAGTGATAAGATCAGAACCCATAACTTTCAAATTCTATATTCACCTCCATTTTAAAAAAAAATTATATACAGTACAGCTACCGACCCGAGGCGCCGATCAGGAAAGATATAAAGGGATGTTAAACGTAATTTTAGAAGGGCCTTCCCACAAAAAAACCGAGTAAGTGAAAGTTTTAGTCCTACTAAGATAGCGAGGAAACTGACTTCCGAGAAGCAGGAATATAGTTAACAAAGAGGTATCTAAGTTGCTCCTTTCTTCGAGCTTGGCGAGGGGGAACGGTAAATAATAATGAGAAAAGGTCACATTTGGACAAGCAGAATGGATTTATCTTGCTCATAAAGTAAAATATTTTAGTTTTGCCAAAAAAAAAGAAGGAATATATTGGGTGGCATATTGTAAAATTAATAAAGACAGGGTGCAAATAAGAAATAGAGCATAGAATATGGGTATGGGTGCAAAATGCAAAATGCACCAAGAATTAAGAAAGGAGGAAAAACCAGCTATGTTTAAGCTAAATCATATTCATTTATCATTGTTAAGCAAAAAATTTAGGTGAGTAGTATATTGATTAATTATAATTAAGCTACAAAAGTATATGTAACATATGCATATTACATACTCCTTATATGTTGTCTATTCATGCGAATTGCTTTTTGTTTTTGGTGAATGAAAACGATTTTTCGAAAGTGAGATAATTTTTTTTTTTGAGAAGTGAAAAAAAAGAAAAGATTATAAGCACAAGATTATGTATTCAACAACAAAGTTGTAGTGAAAGTACATTAATACGCACAAGATTATGTATTCAACATCACTAGTTAATCTTAACTTTAAGAGCTACTACTAAACAATAAAAAAGAAGTTACTTGTAGGGATAATATTAAATATTAACTGATACTTAGCTTAAAGTATATATATTTATATGTATGTCCCCTCACATTTTACTCGTGTTTTGTGGATTTCGGATGTAAAATGTATTGATTTATGTTAATCGTGGCATTTTTATGTGTAGGAATCATCCGGAGGCAATAGGGCGTGAAAGGTGCAGGATTAGAGCCAAAACGGAGAAAAAACGAAAAAGGTGGATCTCCAGCGCCATAGGCAGCATCCCACGCCACTTGTGGCGCCATCTACAGAATGTTCAAAAGGCCAGCACCAGGGCTAGCGCCCTACGCTGCCCTGGACGCTGATGACGGGAATTTCTCTAATTTTGCCCGGGACAAGGTTATTTCGGCCCAAGACCTACCCAACGCGTATAAAAGCAAGTCTAAGCCTATTTTGAGGGGGGAGACGTCACTTTGAAGGAAAAATACACACGAGAAACATTCGGGAGCGAGGATATCTCAGTTTTCTTTATTTAGTATTTTTAATTATCCAACACTTATAAAATTGATTGATGTTATCATGAGTGGCTAAAACCTATAATTTCGGGGTTGTGATTTAGCCATGAATATTATTGTTTAATGTTGACTTAACCTTAATTACAATTCACCAATATATAATTGTTTCTTCAATTCTGTGATTAATTGCTTAACTGTCTGGCCAACAGTTAGGTTCTATCTACTATCTATGCTATGCTTGGGAAAGTCATGTTTAGATTAGAGAAGAATTGAAGAGAGCACGATCTTAACTCTGGGGGGGGGGAGCTGATTTGTGGTTAGGATAGGAATATACCTAGTCACCGTACTTAATTAAATATCGTAATCTTAATGCGTTCTTAATAGATTGATTTCATAGGAATATAGGCGTTAATCTATTTGGAATAGGTGCGTAGTACTTGGGGAGAAGGCTACGAGATCAATTGTTCGATTAATTAGCAACCATGAGTGAATTGTATGAAAGGGAGAGTTAACTAGAACACAATAGGATTGGTGCATCAATCACCACCCTGAAATATTTGTCTCTACTGAATACACAACAATCATTTTACTGCCTGATAATTTAGTTACTAGTTAGAATTACTGTTTAGTATAATCTTACTTTTGAACTCGAATTGGCTCGACTGAATAACAATCTTGCTGAATTTAGTGGATAGGTAATATAAGTCTCTATGCCTCTGTGAGTTCGACACTCGACTTATAATTTTATTACTTGTACGACCACGTATACTCGCATGTGTGCTTTGGAGCAACAAGTTTTTGGAGCCGTTGCCGGAGACTTGAATATTGACTACTTTCTAGTTTTAGCTATAATTATTTACTTCGTCAAGTCTAAACATTACTTAATTGTTGCTCTGCTCTCAGGAACCTTGATTGAATGTGAAGGGTCAGAAGCCAGGACAGACTTCAAGACTTTGACCCCAAACTTTGAGAGAACATTTCACAGGAGGTTGAGGGAAGCAAGGGACACAAATAATCTTCAGGCACTTGTTCAATTTCCTGTGAACATGGTAGAGGAGCAACATATGGCGGTTCAGGAGGTGGCGATGCACAGCATTGCTAATGTCACCTCCAGCATTGTGAAGCCCAGAGTTACTGGGCACTTTGAGCTGAAACAAAGCATGATCCAACTACTTCATGCAAATGGACAATTTATGGGTCTTCCACACGAGGATCCACAATAACACATCCTGAACTTCTTGGAGATTAGTGATACTTACATCACTAATGGATTCACTCCACACTATGTGAGGCTCACACTTTTTCCATTCTCTCTTTTGGGCGAAGCAAAGCGATGGCTGAAGGCAGAACCAATTAATTCTATTTCATCATGGAATGATCTAGCAAGAAAATTTTTGGCAAGATTCTTCCCTCCAGGCAAAACTACAAAGATCAGAAGTGAGATAGTCGCCTTCAAATAGAAATTGGGGGAGTCTTTATACTCAACTTGGGAAAGGTTCAAAGGGCTGCTCGGAGACTGTCCTCATCACAATCAGACAAATGAAGTGCTAGCTCACACTTTCATAGAAGGGCTACATCCTGAGACAAAGATTGTGGTATATGCTGTAGTTGGAGGTCAAGTGTTGGAGAAAAGCTTTGATGAGATATATGCGTTATTGAACAAATTCTCCAAAAGCAATCCTGATTGGCAAGGAGAGATGGGCAGACACATAGTGCAAAAATTTGCAGGGGTTCTCGAGTTAGATGTCGTCTTAGCATTATCAGCGCAGATTTCCACATTGACCAACCAAGTTAATCAGATGACCTTGGTTATTAACAAGCAATAAGCCCAGCCAGTGTAACAGGTTTAATTATTTTTTGAAGTACGTGGAGAGGGTCATACGAGAGACTTATGCCTAGTTAATCCAGAGTCTGTGTGTTTTGTGGGTAATGCAAATAAGGGCCAGACAAACTAGTATGGGAACACTTACAATCCCAACTGGAGTAACCACCCAAACTTCTCTTGGGGTGGAAACCAAGGTGCTCAAAATCAATACAGGCCACAAGCACCTCAACAACAATATAGACCACCTCAGGCTGAACAACATACAAAGTCAACGAGTCACCTCGAGGAAATGATGAAGAAATTAATGGCTGACCAGCAGGCCCAAGCAGCAGTAATGAGAAATTTGGTCGACAAATGGGACAACTTGCTAGTGCCTAAAATACTCAACTAGTTGGAGCTCTTCCAAGAGACACTGAGGCTAATCCTAAGGCATTTATTAATGCCGTGTCATTGAGGAATAGGAGACAGTTAGAAGAAGTCCAGTCAAAAAAGAGAAAACAAGTGACCTTTAATGAGAAGTCGGCCACTATAGAGTCAGAACCAGAAAAAAATCAAAGGAGTCAGAGAAGACAGCTGAAGAGGTGGTGGCTAAGCAATTCCCACCATTAGTTGCGAGGCCACCACTTCCGTTCCCTCAAAGATTGTAGAAAGTGAAGGATAATGCCGCGTATAAGAAGTTTCTAGATATATTGAAGTAGGTGCAAATCAATATTCCACTGGTAGACATCCAGCAAGAAGTGCCCAAATATGCAAAATACATCAAGGACATAGTGGCAAATAAAAGGAGGTTGACCGAATTCGAGAATGTGGCACTCACTAAGGAATGTAGCTCAAGAATCCAAAGCAAGCTACCTCAGAAATTGAAGAATCCGAGTAGTTTCACTATCCAAATCTCGATTGGTAAGCATGCAGTCGGGCGAGATTTGGGTGATCTTGGAGCGAGCAACAATTTGATGCTGCTATCTGTGTTCAGGCAGTTGGGTTTGGGTGAGCTGCACCTAACAACGGTAATTTTACAGTTGGCTGATCGCTCCCTTGCTCATCCTGAAGGAGTGATTGAAGATGTGTTAGTTCAAGTGAGTTCTTTCATATTCCCTGCTGATTTCATTATCTTGGACTACGAGCCTGATTAGGAAGTCCCATTTATTTTGGGGCATCCATTCTTAGCCACGAACCGAGCTATTATTGATGTATGCGAAGGAAAGACGACGATGTGAGTAGGTGATCGAGTGGAGGTATTTAATGTGTATAAAGCACTTAGATTGTCAGCCTACTATGAAGAGCTATCCATAATTTCTCTAGTGGAAAGCGATGCTACGACATTGGTGCCTTATATGAGCCCAATAAATCCTCTTGAATGAGCTCTGATTGGGGATGAAGAATACAGTGAAGATGAGATAATGGGAGAAATTGAGCAAGTACTTGACATGTCTTGCAGTTATGTCCATGGGTTTGGGAGATTTGAGGAGTTGGGCAGGCTTGTCACTCTGACCCCTCCTAAGCCATCTATTGAAGAAGCTCTAAAGCTAGAACTAAAGCCCCTTTCAGTGCATCTACGCTATGCTTATTTGGGGAACTCTTAGACATTGTCAGTGACTATCTCATCCAGCTTGACTAATGTACAAGAAAAAAATTGCTTAGAGTACTTCGCGAGCATAAAAAGGCTATAAGGTGGACAGTTGCTGACATCAAGGAATCAGTCCATCATTTAGCATGCATAAATCTTTCTGGAAGATGGACAGCGCCCCAGTGTTAAACATCAAAGGAGATTGAATCCCATTATGAAAGAAGTCATGAAAAAGGAAGTAATTAAGTGGCTCGATGTCTCTAACAGCAACTGGGTAAGCCTACTGCAATGTGTGCCTAAAAAGGGGGATGAAAATGGTTGAGAATGAGAACAATGAGCTAATTCCTACTTGCACCGTGACGGGATGGAGATTTGCATTGATTACAGAAGGCTCAACAAAGTAACCCGCAAGGACCACTTCCCACTTCCATTCATTAACCAAATGTTGGACAGATTGGCATGGAATGAATATTATTGCTTCCTTGATGGTTATTTGGGGTACAACCAAATTGTCATATGCCCAGAGGATCAGGAGAAGACCACTTTTACTTGTCCTTTTAGCACTTTCGCCTTCAAGTGTATGTCGTTTGGTCGTTGTAATGCACCTGCCACTTTTTAGAGATGCATGATGGCCATTTTCACCGATATGGTGGAAAAGTTGGTGAAAGTCTTTATGGATGATTTTTCAGTCTATGGGTCTTCTTATGATGACTATTTAAAGAATTTGAGCAAGGTGTTAGCCCGTTGTGAAGAAACAAATCTAGTGTTGAATTGGAAAAAATACCATTTTATGGTGCAGGAAGGCATCGTGTTGGGTCACAGAGTGTCTAGGAGCAACATTGAAGTTGATAAGGCGAAGGTGGAGGTGGTTGAACAATTACCTCCACCCATTTCTGTGAAGGGTGTCCAGAGTTTCTTGAGACACGCGGGGTTCTATCAGCGCTTTATTAAGGATTTTTCAAAACCTTCTACTCCTTTGTGCAGATTGCATGAAAAAGATGTAACTTTCATTTTTGATGACGCCTGCCTGAAGGCATTTGAAGAGCTCAAAAAGAAGTTGGTGACTGCCCCTGTTATTGTTGCACCGGATTGGTCCTCACCATTTGAACTTATGTGTGATGCAAGTGACCATGCTATTGGGGCAGTGCTAGGAGGAAGGACAAGATGTTTTATTCCATCTACTATGCGAGTAAGACTCTTGATGATGCACAGCTAAATTACACCACCACAGAAAAAGAGTTGTTGGCCGTTGTGTGGGCCTTTGAGAAATTTCGGGCATACTTGGTATGAACAAAAGTCATAGTCCACACCGATCATGCAGCAATTAGGCTGACCATCGCTGGGTTGATGGTATCTATTCACAAAAAAAGAATCCAAGGCTAGATTGATGCGCTGGGTTTTGTTATTGCAGAAATTTGATCGAAAGGGAACAAAGAACCAAGTAGCTGACCATCTATCAAGGCTGAAAAATCACGACCACGTGGAGGAGGGTGGACAAATTAAAGAAGCATTTCCTGGTGAACAACTTTTTGCTATCACCCAAGACCCTCCCACATGGTATGCAGACTATGTGAACTATCTTGTGAGGAGGGTACTTCCTCCTGAAATTGAATCTAAAGCTAGAAAGAGGTTTCTACATGATGTGAACTTCTATTACTGGGATGAGCCATACTTGTACAAGCAATATGTTGATTAGTTGATGAGGAGATGCATTCCAGAAAAGGAGGTGGAATTAGTGTTGTATGATGGTCATGCATCACCTTATGGGGGCCATCATGGAGGCGATAAAACAGCTGCAAAGGTATTACAATCTGGTTTTTTTTGGCCAACATTATTCAAGGATGCACATTCATTTGTTAAGAAGTGTGATCAATGTCAAAGAACAGGAACAATCACAAAGAGGCATGAGATGCCTTTGAATAACATCCTGGAGGTCGAGATTTCTGATCAGTGGAGGATAGATTTTATGGGACCATTCCCATTGTCCAGAGGAAACAAATACATCTTGCTAGCCGTTGACTACGTGTCAAAATAGGTAGAGGCAATTGCATTGCAATGATGCCATGGTGGTAGCTGCATTTGTGAAAAAGAACATATTCTCGAGGTTTGGGACTCCACATGCCTTAATTAGTGATGAAGGGACTCATTTTTGCAATCGGTTGTTGAATAACCTTCTAACTAAATATGGAGTCTGCCATAGAGTTGCTACGACATATCATCATCAAACAAGTGGACAAGCTGAGGTGTCTAATAGAGAAATAAATCAAATCTTAGAGAAGACAGTGAGTGTGAATAGGAAGGATTGGGCTGCAAATTTAGATGATGCCTTGTTCGCATATAGAACTGCACACAAAACGCCAATTGGTGTGTCGCCATATAAGCTTCTTTATGGGAAGGCTTGTCACTTGCCTGTTGAACTTGAACATAAAGCGTACTGGACCATTAAAAAGTTGAATATGGACCTTGAAGCCGCGGGTGAGAAGATACTCTTGCAGTTGAATGAGTTAGATGAGTTCAGGCTACATACTTATGAAAATGCGAAGCTTTACAAAGAGAAAACAAAAAGATGGCATGACAAGTGTATCAAGCCACATCACTTCGAGCCAGGCCAACAGGTATTATTGTTCAATTCTAGGCTCATGTTATTTCCTAGGAAGTTAAAATCGAGATGGTCAGACCCATTTGAGGTGTTGAGAGTAACTCCTTATGGTACAATTGAGCTGCACGCTTTAACTGGTGAAAGGAAACTTTTAGTGAATGGGCACAGAGTCAAGCACTATTGGGGAGGAATAACTGATCCTGAGAAGACCAAAGTAGTACTCGCTATGAGTAAGCGAGGTCCTGCATCATGCCTTGACGTTAAATCAGGGGCTTGTTGGGAGGCAACTCAATTTTTATTGCTTTCATAGCTTAGTTTTTTAAATTTTTTTAGTAGACTAGAGTTTGCATTTCTTTGTAGGCATAGAAATTATAGGTAGATTGGTGTATGACATGTAAATTGGATATATAAAAGGCTCGGGGGATCGGGATGTTTCTTCAAAAGAAATAACAAAGGAAAAATCGTCGAATTAACGCCCAGTCCAGCGCCCCACACTGCTTGGGGCGTCCGTTACAGAAAGTTAAAGCCTCCAGCGCCAAGCCCAGCATGGGGTGCTGGGCTGGAGGGTGAGCGGGTAAGTTTTATTTTATTTTATTTTTTCATTTTTTCCGTTTTGTTTTATTTATTAGATTTATACCCTTACTCATTAACCCAACCCATATACCCATCTATACTAATAATATTTATCCACCTTTTGACCCATACCCATCCATAACTCAAATTAGAACATAACCCCCCCTCCCCTAAACACCCAATTTCTCACCAGCTCTCTCTCTCTTACGCTCAACTTCTCTGCCTGCGATGCTTCTCCCTTCTCTCTCTCAAATTTCTCAAGCTCCTCTGTTGCTTTCATCCTAAATCCTATAGGTATGCTTTCTTCTTGTTATTTTAATAGGTAGATGATAATGAACATCCCACCTCCCAAATACCCTAATCCCTAAATTTTGCACCTAAGTTGCTTCTTAACAATTGTTCTATGGTGGGTGGTCCAGGACGAAATTAGTTGTGGTTGTATTGTATACGGAGTAGTAAACTAGAATTCCCTCTACTTCATTGAAATTTGGGAAGGCCACCATGTTCCACCATTGCTAAACTAAAGTGCACATACTTCATGCCCACAAGGTGTTGTTAATATGTTTGAATGAATATTTTGTGCACCAGTGAAGACTGAGTAACTGAGTGTAGTTGTATATGATATTGGGCTAAGTGTGGGGTGTGTGGGGACGATTTTACATGCTTGGGAGCTAAGTTTTAAATGCTCACATGTCACTCACACCATGTACTCCTATATTACGTCTGTTGTAGCACTTTATAGGATTAGCTAATTTACTGTAGTATGTATGTTGTAGCATTTGATGTATGGTTTTAAATGCATACATGCCGCTTGCTTGCATTGAGGTTAATTCACTTAGCCATGATCGATCACTTGTGTATGTGGCATCGTTAGTGCCTTTTAGCTATTGTGTGGCATGGGGAAGTCTTGAGTACCCATTGCCTTGTGGTGCAACAATTGTGCGTTTTAGACCACGATTGTGAGTATTGTACATTGAGCCTTCGGTTTTAAGTGTGGGGTAATTTTTGACTCGCGCGACAACCTGGGCATATTTCTTGATTAGTTCTCACGTTCATGCTTATTTGTGTTGCAGGTTGCTATAACTCATGATAATGCAAGCAAAGGAAAAGGAATAGGAAAGTCCTCCACCACTGCTCCCGCTCCCAAAAAGCGCAAGCAAGGAGAAGGATCCTCGAGGCAAGCTAAGGGGAAACAAGTGGCTGAGGGATCACAACAGACACCATTGCAACTGAGGCCTCGTTTGAAACTAACTAGTGATGCTGCTATTGCATGGCCTAATGACTTCGTGCCATATGGGCGGTTTCTAAAATGGGGATTAATGTGAAAGCTCTAGAAAGGAACTTCCTGGACGTGCTTGGCCAAATGCGAGCACCAAAGATAGATAAACTCATAAAATGCCCCAGCTATGCAAGTTTGAGCATGGTGCGGGAACTGTACGCCAACTGGAATGCAGACTTGTTTAGATCACATGTCCGTGGAATAGATGTGCCACTAACTAGGCGAGCCTTGTGTGAGTTTTTAGGGGTTGAGAACCCCGACCCGAGGAGGCTAAAGAAATTTGTCAAAAGCCCAAGCTATAAGGCGATACGTTACACTCTTTGTGGCGTCGATTCAAATGCAAAGTGGACCAGAAAGCAAGGTGATATCCACCTTCAGATGGTTCTCCATGATTTCAACAAGACTGCCAAAGTGTGGCAGATTTTCGTGCAAGCCAGACTCATGCCAGTTGAACACAACAGTGAACGCAGTCGAGCTCGAATGTGTGATATATTATTTTTAATGACTAGGAGACCCATTAATGTGGGTGAGATCATGCTGCGGGAGATGGTTTGCACATAATTTGGACGGCAGATTAAGAGGTTTTTCTTCGGCAACTTGCTCACGCAATATATGCTTTCCCGGGATGTGCCGGAGTACCCAGGGTATAATGAGGTGGTGGAGGCTCCTAAAGGGCTAATGGACATCACACCTTGTTGGAGACTACGTCTAAGCTCACTTAGGCAACATGGAACGAAAGAGACGAGAACTTCAACAAGTATCTTTATAACTCCTTGAATGTCATCATGCGTAGGATGGGTGTATCAGACGAGGAGCGTATGCATTTACGCAATAATTTGTCTAGTTCCTCCAAAGAGATGTTAGGTATTGCACCTGGCAGCCCCGTTCACTCGTCGGAGGACGCAAACACATGCAAGGGCTCTAACACGGAGGATGCCATTAGTGATGATGTTACTGGGCCGATGGTTTTGGTGCCTCTAGGACCTGATGATGATGTGCCCAGAGTTGTGGATGGCGGGCATGCTAAGGAGGAGGACTCCGACTGACAGGGAGTTTTCTTTTCACCCTACTCTGTTTTAAATTTTTACATGCATCGAGGACTATGCATATGCTAAGTGTGGTGTGGGAGAACTACTACTTGTGATGTACTTTGTATAAATTGTATCAATTTATTTCTTTTATTAGTTTTACTTAGTCTAGTTTTTAGTCTAGTTTGTTTTAGAAAGAAAAGAAAAAAAATACAAAAATGCAAAAAGAAAAAAACAATATCAGAAAAAGCTCGGACTTTTCCCGACGATGGATCTGTTAGACAATTTTCTTGAGGGATAAAGTCCGATTAAAAACACCAAAAAGATCTTTTTTTAGGTTAGTTAAGTAGTATCCCTTGGTTTTTCTTTGCGCGCTGGTTCTTTTCCAAGGGTGTAGCTCGAACCGGGTACTTTTTTTTAAGGAGTAGGTTAGGAAGAAACCGAATTGCTCTGAGATACCTAGTGACATGTTTGGTGCTGACACATTAGGCTATGACATGCATTCTATCTTCCCGTACATTTGATTTGAATTATGATGCCTAAATAAAATAAATAGCCTATTTTGTGACGCCTTTTCTCAGTTGTTTGACTTGTGCATTATTGCTTAAATGTCTCAATTATATGTGCTTGCTTGACTTGAGAGTTAAACAATACCGTCTTGATTGAGTCATGTGCAATGTGTGTGTGAGAAATTGTGATTCTCTGTGCTATCCTGTGTAGTCTAGAACTTGCCCCATGTGTTAATTGAAAAGAAATTATTAAGTTGTGCTAATCTACGAGATGACATAGGCATTTCTTGCTTGAGCATAGATATGCTTGTCACTTGAAGATAAAATTTTCCGTTGCTAGCCCCTTTGCGTCTATAGACTTTCTTTGGCACCCATATTACAAGCCGTATCCCTATTTTGTTCTTGATTTGAGATTGTTGGACCTTTACCTCCTAAGGCATTAGTCGCTAAAAGAAGTAAGGTGAGAGATTGGGGAGTAGCTTTTGAGTGGAACCATGGAAGGGACCTTTGGTGCACTAAAGTTAAAAAAGAAAGTCACTAGCTGATGAACTTTAATGTATGGAGTGTGTGTAGAAAAAAAAAGAAAGAGAAAAAGAAAAATTGCAAGAAAAAATGATAGTCAAATAATGTAGAAAACCACACACCTCCTAATCTTACTAATTTGTGCTAGTGGGAGTATAGAAGTGCTTAATGAAAAAAAAGGGCTATGTTGTATATGGTTTGTGGCGAGTGAATTGGTTGAGAAGAATATGTGCTCGATTTGTGAGTGTAGAGTATTAAAGTGCCTAGGAGGGTTAGTCACTATTCCTAAATGTATCATACCCGTTCCTTAGCCTACATTACAACCTTAAAGTCCTAATTGGTCATAGATTGGCTAGCTTAGATTAGTAGAGATGTACACTACGAGCAAGCTTATGATACGACCACGGGATGCATATGAATTTTTTGTGAGAGTGAGCGAATTTTGTTCAATTGTGTGATGTCCTTAATTTATAGCCCAAAGCATATTTGAATGTGTATACTATTCTATATTCACTCTTTTGTTTGTTGGTTAGGACACATGATCTCATGAAGGATTGGTAATGTTGTAAACGTCTCTTGTTGGGTAAGTGTGCGAGTTGAGAGTGCTTAGTGGTAACGAGTCAACTTTTGAGGTAGGGTGGTCATGGATATGTTGTTTGAATTGATTGAATTGAAATGGATATATTTGGGCAAGTTTAAACGGGAAGAATGTGAATTTTGTATGTTCATGCTTGATTGCCGGTATCGATCATAGTCAAGGGTAGAATGTATGGTGAAAAATTAAAGTGCTCCTCTCTAGTTGAGATTTGTATGTAGTTGGGATAGAGTTGTTAGTCCTATTGCTTGAGGACGAGCGAAAGTTTAAGTGTGGGGTGTTGATATTTTGCTTAAAGTATATATATTTATATGTATATCCTCTCATGTTTTACTCGCGTTTCGTGGATTTCGGATGTAAAATGTATTAATTCGGGGTGTTTTAATGTGTAGGAATCATCTGGAAGTAATTGGGAGCAAAAGGTGCGAAATTAGAGCCAAACGGAGGAAAACGGGAAAATTTGGAATTTCAGTGCCACAGGCAAGCGCTTCACGCCACCTGTGGCACCATTGGCAGAAACTTCTGCAAGCCAGCGCCAGTGCCAACGCCCCACGCTGCCCTAGACGTTGGAGACGTGAAATTATATAAGTTTGCCCGAAACAAGGTTATTTTGGCCCTAGACCTACCCAACGCGTATAAAAGCAAGACTAAGCTTATTTTTGGGGGAGAGACGTCACTTTGAAGAGAAAATACACACGAGAAACATTCGGGAGCGAGGAGATCTCAGTTTTCTTCATCATTTCTTAGTATTTTCAATTATCCAACACTTATGTATTTGTTTGATATTATCATGAGTGGCTAAAACCCATAGTTCCGGGGTTGTGATTTAGCCATGAATATTGTTGTTTAACATTGACTTAACCTTGATTACAATTCACCAATACACGGTTATTTCTTCAATTCTGTGATTAATTGCTTAATTGTTTGGCCAACACTTAGGTTCTGTTTACTAAGAATTGAAGAGAGCACGATCTTAACTCTGGGGGGGGGGGG